>SKCR01040316.1:0-59957 GCA_019454045.1 Zanthoxylum bungeanum | reverse complement strand
TTGAGGAGACTATGCTACTGAGGGGTATCTATAATGAGTTTTTACCAACCTTTTCTTAATTTAAAGGTTTTATTACTTCATAGCTGTTGGAATTAGTTGGGTGTTGGAATTAGTTATGTAGTGTGTAGTTGGTAGTTGTGTTGTTGTGTATTTATTATGGTAATTGTGTATTTAATATGGTAGTTGTATAATGCCTATATAAAGGCCTCTCATTGTAAGTTCTAAATCAAGCAAATGTTTATAGACATTTTCTTCACAAATTCTCACATGATATCAGTAGGTTGATCCTATGGTATTCTTTTCTTTTCTTTCCGGTGATACCACCGCCACTGCCACCACCGACGTTGACCGACGTAATCACACACGTATAACGCAAGCGCACGTATCGTTCAAGTAGTATAAAAAGTATCGATCCCACGAGGACTTAATATCTATTCTATTAATTTTATGAGGTCAAGTGATTACTAATATCTAACAAGTTGTTTGAAAAGATAATGATGATTCTAAATTTAAAACAAGTAAAAGAAATTGAGAGTAGATTAATGAGAATTAAAACTATCTAGGGTTGTGAATTCTTCCAATATTAATTAAAAGATGAAGTAGTTAAATCATAGTTGGGTAAATATTGATTTATTAATCTGGAATATTAAATTATGTAAAAGCCTCTTCCGATGGTCATTTACAAATACCTAGTTTAATTCAATTGAATCATATGTCTATGTCAACCAAATTACCTAGATTCATTAAGTTTGAATTCCAATTATGATTACCCCCGCCCAACAGGCATATTCCTATCATGTAAGGAAATCTATTAAAGGTTTATCTATCCTTAAAGAAGATCGTGGGTTGTTGAGTATAAGGTCTTTAAACTTAAAGTCTCTATGTCTAGTTCATTTTAAGTTTAACTTATCAATTTTATTAATGGCCAGTTAATAAAAAGGCTTTAAGATTATGACTCAACAAATAATTCTTTAATTACCCAAACTATAATCTAACCTTTTTTAAAACCAGTGATATTAGATTTTATCACAACCATAGATATTTAACTTAGTTACAATACATAGCTAAAGCTGATAAAAACTTAAAAGACATAAAATGAAATTGCTGAAAAGTAATTGTAGAATAATGAATTGCAATAAAAAGAAATGAAATGCTAAGGTAAAATGAAATAACTTCTACTATATACTATTTAGATATCTCCCATAAAATAATAATATATATACTTGTGATATTTTAAACCAACCGTCCGGAATGGCGGTATCCTGATTAAGTCAATACCAGCCATAAGACGGAACAGAAATATAAACCAGCCATAAGGCGGAACTAAATTAAATCAACCGACCTAGAATGGCGGTATCCTCATTAAGTCAGTTTTAACCAGTTTAAATTGAATAACCAACCGACCTAGAATGGCGGTATCTTTTTATTAATTCAGGTTTTAAATAGTTTATATATTATATTTTAAGGGAGATTAATCTAAAAAGCAAAAGTAAAAGAATTACCTTATTACCTCAGTATAGAGAAGTTACCCCCTCATTGATGGATAGAATTACTACTACAAAGCGTAAATAAAACTGAATATAAGAAGAAAATAAAAAGAACTCTCTTTTATATAAGTATTTCAGAGGATTTTGGTACATTGAAACTAAGAAATTTGAACTCAATTTATAGGCAAAAAAATCCAATTTTTTATTATTATTTTTCTGATTTTTTTTTTATTATTTTTTTAATTTTTTTTTTGGATCGCTGAATTTTCGACACGTGGCATGGTGGCTAAAAAAACGGCTCGTTGAATTTTTGACACGTGGCATGCGGTGCACGTTAGCAGATTGCTTGTGATGATGACACGTGGCATGATGCACGTTAGCAAAGTCAAACTTAGAAACTTTGACTTGTTGACCTGGCGCATATTAGCAGTCTCCGGTGCACGTTAGAGGTCGGGACGCCCAAAATTACCAAAATACCATTTTTGCCAAATTTCACAGTTTTGCTCCAAATCACCTCCAGAATGTCCTGAAACTTTATTTATCTACAAAATAACACAAAACACATCAAAATATTCACAAAACTCAAGAAACTATACAAAATATTAAGTTAAATGAGTGGGGAATAGTTATAGTTTTACCACTCATCACACCCCCAAACCTAACATTTTGCTAGTCCTCGAGCAAAATAAAATAACATAATAAAAATTTAAGTAAGCCACTTTCGTAGGGATCACGATTGCATTTAGCATATGCAATAAGCCTTTAAACTCATAGGTGTCCCTAGTGGACGAGTTATAGTCTCGTAAGAGTTTACAGCAATGATACCCACAAACATTTTACAAAAGTAAAATGGTAGTGAAACTAATGCACACAAAAGCAAAAAGACAAGAGAAATGAGAATAAAGAAGTTAGTGACTAATTTTAGGTGAAACTTCTACTCCAAGTTTACTAGTTGTTTTGTTTCATTCTAAATTACTGAATAAGTAAATTCTCCGATTATTTTTATCATTCTTCATATACACAGCTAACAAAGTTTTATTCAACTCATTTTTGCCCACAACAGTCATAAGTGCAGTTGATAAGAGAGTAATATTTTTGTCCTAAATTTTTATCAAAATTCACATCTTTTGTAGTAATAGAATAAATTTTCTGATTTTTCTGATTTTTTTTTTGATTTTTTTCTCTATTTTTTATTTATATACAATACCTTCCATCTATGTAACGAGCTTTGGGTCGGTGGCTCCCGAACCAGATGGCTTTAGGGCACCAGGTGTTAAGACACCCTTACGGACTTAATTACTCAGACTTCAGATATATATATATATATATATATATATATTCATCATTTTTTATCCATGTAGCGAGCTTTGAGCCAATGACTCCCAAACCAGTTGGTTTTAGGGCACTAGATGTTAAAACACCCTTACAGACTTAATAACTCAGATCTCAGATGTAAATTTTTTTTTATTCCATCACTTTTTGAGATGCTTCTCCAATTAAACTGTAGTATTGAATATTACAATCTTTTCAATTTTATCTCATGTCCGTATGTTACTATGTATGTTGATAATACACCAAGTGAGCATATGAAGATCTATTTTAGTCAGTTTTATGGAGAATTTACAAATTAAATAATTCAAAAGGAATTAAACAAAAATTAACTTGTTTTGAAAAAATTGGTTTGAAATACGTATCAGGAGTGAGAATTCCTTACACAGCTATCTCTTACCAATTTCACCTTTTTGTTAGGTTTATATCTAGGTCCCAAGATCAAACAAGACATGAAATACATGTGTGAATACATCAACGGAGGTAGCGGAATACTCACATCGATCGGTTGAGACGATTTGAAGACGAATGAAGCCCAAAATGCTCACTGGTTTGGCGCCACTGCTTTGCAGTTCACAGCCCACAAAATCAGAAATTTGAGCTGCAAAACGGAGCTCCAAGCTTCGTCGAACGGATCCCGGCTCATGGGTGAACCTCCCTACCACCTTCGCAAGTCTCGTAGTGTGCTAGCACTTGAGTTTTTGCCACAAAAAACTCACTCTTTGCTTCCCATTTGCTCACGCCAATTGGCTTCAAAAACCAGTGAAGAAAATCAGTTTGGGCGTGACTTGGAAGAGAGAAAATGAGAGAGAAGAATGTTGTGTAATAATTGGTAAAGCATTTTCCAAAAATGCCTTTATATATTTTCCAAGAAAAAATACTAAAAACAATTACTAATTGATTAAATAAAAAACCAAAAGTAAATGCTTTTCCCTCCAAACACTATTACACCAACTTACATCAACTATTCATTGTCACTTTAATAAAGTGATGTAAGTCTTTCAATCAATCAATCACATCACTCAAAGTGACATTTGATTTGACGCTTGATGTGACGAATGATTTGACGCTTGATGTGACTTGCGTTGCCGCACTCGAATTCGAAATACGAATGCGCTCGCAATCACACTCGGGCTCGGGTTCGCTAATTCCTAATTAGCGATTTTTCCGTCCCGTCATAATTAAATGATTACGCCTAGCGAATTCACTATTCACGTCGCTAACGAATTAATTCTAAATTAATTCGTTCGCCCGAATTAAAATCTAATTTTAATTCCGCGTCGAAATCTAATTTCATTTAATATATCGAATATATTAATTTACCGATTAATTCCAAATTAATCATTATCTCTCTCTAGACGATATTTTATCCTAGATAAAATATCTCCGTAATTAATCCTAGATTAATTTTCTCTCTCTTCAATATAATCCCAGTTTAATAAAAGAGTGCGAGTCATACGTCATCGGTGGATTATTGGGAAGCGACCCATGAGATCCCCGGATATGTTGGCAGTAAATACGGTCGTCGGAGTATCTGAATCACGTATGTACCAAGTACTACGTTCTACCGATTTACGAGACAAGATCGGCTTCTAGCAAAGCACGAAGTCTACCCAATTCTCCGGTCATATTCATCTAAGAATATTTAAGATCTATATCAAGCGTAGTATACCAAGTATCATGTATATCGGTCCAGTATCGGATAGTCACGTGCTAGGGTTGGGGCTGGATAAGTGTCTGCCCCATCCGAAGCACATGTCGGATGTCTGGTAACTAGTCTCTATAATCGGATATACATGACCTTGTCATAATATCCCGATGGCCGGCCAGCACTTAAGAGCACTAATACCGTATCCTGCGTGACATCATCTCCACTATGACTGGAGTGATACTTCCGTCTTGACATCACACCCAATACTCTACGATTCTCATATACCCAGCATTGGCGTACACAGAACCTGTTACAGCCCTGGACGACCTCAACTAAAGTATATTGATTGTCGTAAGCATTAGCGGTGTAAGTCTCAGGTTAAGACCAAATACACCTACCCTGATGTCGGACTCCCATAGACACATAGTCATAATACCAATGGGATTCCGAGGGGTCTATCCAGAGCGAAGCTGTTTCCCGTACCATCGGTGAAACACAACCTCCTATCGCACTTGCATGAGTATCCAATACCCAAATATATGAGAACTATGCTGTTGTGCCCTCACAACGCGCACAAGTGCAATACTAGCCTATTCCGCATTATCGATGTCCAGTCTCGATAATACTACGACTAGGGATATTTAATGATTAATCCTTCGTGGACTGATACTGTCTCATATCATCTCAATCCAGGAACTAATCATATGGACCTCTCTTCATTTATATATCTAAGGTGATCTAATCACAAATGATGAGAGTGCAATTTCCTTGTCACATAGTTAATTTGTACAACAACACTATGATCTGTACAAATAGTGACGCTATGGGTCATATTATCCAACACTTTTTAGTCAACATAAAAACCATAAACATAAAGAAATAACTTCTACTGGTCATGGTGTGTGACTAACTGTCGAATGGAATTCCCGTTGTAGATTCCCCAGAGGGAGGGTGGAGCGAGGCTCACTTAAATACCCAAGCCTCTTAGGCTCTTATCGCTTGGTGACAGGAATAGACAACGAGTCCTCCAAACTAGTCTATCACAACAAGCTACTGGTGAATGATTATCTATAGGGGTGGGCATCGGATCGGATCCGATCCGATCCGATCCGATTTGATCAGATCGGATCGGATCCGATTTGAAAATCCGAACGAATCATATTGGTCCGGTTCGACGAATTTCGGATCGGATCGGATTTTATCCGATCCGATCGAAATTTTTTTTTTTTTTAATATGCAAAACGACATCGTTTTATATTTAAAAAAAAAAAAATTTCGATTCGGATCGGATTTTATCCGATCCGCTCGATTTTTTTGACTCAAACCCACCGAATTCGGATCGGATCGGACCAATCCGATCCGAAATAGGATGATTTCGGATCGAATTGGTCCGATTCGATCCGATTCGAATTCGGATCGAACCAATCCGATCCGATCCGATCCGATAATTATCGGATCGGATCGGATCGAGTTTGATAACATGATTCGATCCGATCGAATCAAATAATCATGGGCATTTCGGATCGGATCGGATTCGGATTCGGTCCGATCCGATCCGAATCCGATAATGCCCACCCCTAATTATCTATGTGCCTTCACAGCTTTTCCTTATAGAGAGGTTGTGAGTGAATGAAGACACCAAACCATCACCTAGCTTTAAATATGCCTTTGTTTTTGAAATTTTTTATTTTTTATTTTTTGTATTTTTCGAAAAATTTTGGACTAAAAATAAAAATACAATAAAAACAAGATACTATTAACTATTCCTCACCCCCAAACCTAAATGAGACATTGTCCCCAATGTCTTAAACAGTAGAAGATGAGTTTAGAAGATAGTACCTGGTTAGCTGAAATTCTACAGGAAAATTAAAGGTTAAGATCCAGATTTATTCGACGCTTCTTACCACGATCATCTTCAGACCATTTTATCTTTGAAAGGATAGGGTCAACTAGTGGTTCATATGCTAAGAGTTGGTCAATTAGATCCGGAGCAGTTCTGGCAGTAAAGAGTAGTTCTTTCAAAGGTTTTGACACGAACCCATTTCTCCGGGCATCATCAAGAAACACACAAAGAAAATCATAAAATCCATCAAAGTTAAACAGTCCAATTGGTTTCTGGTGTATGTTCAGGTTCGCCCAAGATAGTACTATAAAAATTTCCTCCAATGTACCCAAGCCACCTGACAAAGCAATAAAAGCATCAGAACGGTTAATCATTTCCACTAGTCGTTCAGACATCCCTGGCACGATCAGTTCCTCTCCGTTTGATGATTCAATAAGATTTGCTTCTACCAAGGGTTTTGGGATGATTCCCAAAACATGACTGCCTCCTTCCTGTACGGCCTTTGAAACGATCCCCATTAGTCCAAGATTGCCTCCTCCATATACTAAGTGCATATTTCTTACAGCTAAGACTCGACCCAATTCTTGTGCTGCTTCTACGTATTGTGGTTTAGTACCAACACTACTACCACAAAACACACATGTTTTCAACTCGTCTTCTTGAAGTGGCTTCCATGTTTTACTCTGGATGTCTTCAAAAGTGCAATGATAAGTTGAATTTATAGTACCTGAAAAGGGTGAGTAAAAATAGAACAAGTATCTTCCAAAAGACGATTAGTAGCAAAATAGTAAAATAAATCGTGATAGTCAAAAAGGTATGGATCTTGTCGGAGAAAACAACAAAACAAATCAATTATTATAAAAAGACAAAGAGATATAATATGTACAAGAAAAGTAGCGGCTTGATTGACATCTATGCGTCAGGAACAAGCTTCCCATCCAATTTTCTTATAAATTGGCAAACATGATCTTTTTGAGTCAGATTCCCAAGACTTAACTGTTGTCTTTCTTTTTGGAATTGTGTGTGTAATTTGTGAATGGCTATATGAACATATCCACTGGGATGCGTCTCAAGAGTCAAAGATATATCATCTACAGACTCCTTACTCAAGCCATCCCTAATGAATGTAATTTTATCTTCACGATTATCAGACATCATTCCTAAAGAACGACAACGAGTATTGCAATTCCAACGTGCACATTTGAAACAAACAACCCATTTTCTTAGCTCTACGTTTCTTTGCATAGGTGCTTCTTCCAAAACCAGACAGATGTGAACTAAAAGAGTCAGAAGACTCACCTGTCAATCTGACCCGTGCTTTAATTACCCAACGAATATCAGTAGGAATACCTTTGATCATCAGTAGTCTCATTCGTTCCAAGCGAGCTTTGTAAACTTTCATCAGAGATTTTTGAGGGAAAGAAGGGAATTGCTTGCGAAGACTTGCGAGAGCTTCCCATCTTGAAATATCTTAATCTGCTAAAACTAAACACACAAAATTAAATCATACCAAATCACAATTTATACAAAAATTGCATGGGTTGCCTCCTGCGAGCGCTAAGTTTTAAGTCGCCAGCTAGACGTGATTGCCTGAACGTTATGCTGGATCTGAAAGTGTGACACTTTCTTTTTGTCGCTCCAACGGTTCTCCCCAGTAGTGCTTGACACGCTGACTGTTAACTTTGAATGTGTTGTTGGTCTTGGGATCCAGTAACTCTACAGCTCCATATGGTAAAACCTGAGTGATCACAAATGGACCTGACCACCTTGATTTCAACTTTCCAGGGAAAAGTTTCAACCTTGAGTTGTACAACAACACATGTTGCCTTGGTTTCAATTGTCTGTGCACTATTTTTAGGTCATGCCATTTCTTGGTCTTTTCCTTGTATAATTTGGTTCTCATAAGCTTGTAGGCGAAATTCCTCCAATTCATTGAGTTGGTGAAGTCTTTTCTTTCCTGCAGCTTGTGGATCAAAATTCAACTTCTTCAGTGCCCAGTACGCCTTGTGTTCAAGCTCAACTGGCAGATGACATGTTTTCCCAAACACCAATCGATATGGGGACATACCAATGGGTGTCTTGTAAGCTGTACGATAGGCCCATAATGCATCATCCAGTTTTGTAGACCAGTCCCTCCTTGTTGATCCAACAGTTCTCTCCAAGATTCTTTTGATTTCTCTGTTTGAAACTTCAACTTGCCCATTTGACTGTGGATGGTAGGTTGTGGCAACCTTGTGAGTAACTCCGTATTTGGATAGGAGTGCATCAAAATATCTATTGCAGAAATGAGAGCCACCATCACTGATGATTGCACGAGGTGTTCCGAACCGAGTGAAAATATTCTTTTTCAAGAATTTGATCACCACTTTTGAATCATTGGATGGTAGTGCAATTGCTTCAACCCATTTTGAGACGTAATCTACAGCAACCAAGATGTATAGGTTTCTGAATGATGGAACAAAGGGTCTCATGAAATCAATTCCTCATACATCGAATAACTCCACTTCCAGAATATTTTGCAACGGTCCTTCATTTCTCCTCGAAATATTCCACATTCTCTGACATCTGTCACATTGAAGAACAAACAAGTGAGCATCTTTAAAAAGAGTGGGCTAGAACAAACCTGATTGAAGTACTTTAGCTGCAGTTTTATACCCGCTGAAGTGTCCGCCGTATGGTGATGAATGACAGTGCTGCAAAACACTGTTGACTTCTTCCTGTGGAACACATCGTCTCAGTAATTGATCAGCACATCGTTTGAACAGGTACGGCTCATCCCAAACATAATTTTTGACTTCTTTGAAGAATTTCTTCCGTGGCTGAGTTGTCCATTCCAACAGCCATTTTCCTGATACTATGTAGTTGACATAGTCAGCATACCAAGGGACTTCCTGTTGTTTTATGGAAACAACTATTCATCTGGAAAAGTTTCTTTGATTGATAGTTCTTTGCCAGCTGTTTCTCCATTCTCGAGCCTCGATAGATGATTTGCCACTTGGTTTTCTGTTCCTTCCTTGTCTCTGATCTCCACATCGAATTCTTGCAGAAGAAGTATCCAACAGATTGATCTGGGTTTGGCATCTTTCTTTGTGATCATGTATTTGATTGCTGAATGATCTGTGTAGACCACCACTTTGGGACCCAACAGATAAGAGCGGAATTTGTCAAAAGCGAACACAACTGCAATCAACTCCTTTTCAGTGGTTGTGTAGTTGAGTTGAGCTTCATTCAAAGTTCTGCTGGAGTAGTAAATGGTGTGGAATATCTTTGATTTGCGTTGTCCCAAAACTGCACCTACAGCAAAATCACTAGCATCACACATTACCTCAAATGGAAGGGTCCAATCTGGTGCTACTATGATGGGGGCAGAAACCAGCTTCTGTTTTAAGATCTCAAAAGCCTCCTGGCATTCTTTGGTGAAGTTGAAAGACACATCTTTTTCCATAAGATTGCAAAGAGGTTTTGCAATTTTGGAAAAGTCTTTGATAAATCTCTTGTAAAAACCTGCATGTCCAAGAAAACTCCGAATTCCTTTGACTGATTTTGGTGGATTTAGTTTTTCAATTGTTTCGATCTTTGCTTTGTCTACCTCGATTCCCTTTTGTGAGATCCGGTGTCCAAGAACTATGCCTTCCTGCACCATAAAGTGGCATTTCTCCCAGTTGAGTATCAGATTTGTATCTTCACACCTTTGTAACACATGTTCTAGATTTAGCAAACAATGATCAAAAGAATCTCCAAACACAGAAAAATCATCCATGAAAACCTCCATACTCTGCTCCAGCATGTCTGAAAAGATGGCTATCATGCAACGCTGAAATGTGGCAGGGGCATTACATAATCCAAATGGCATCATGCGGAAAGCAAAAGTACCATAGGGACATGTAAATGTGGTTTTCTCCTGATCTTCTGGGGCGATGACAATCTGATTGTATCCTGAATATTCATCCAGAAAGCAATAGAACTCATGTCCCGCCAATTTGTCCAGCATCTGATCAATGAATGGCAGTGGAAAATGATCATTCCTCGTGGCTTTGTTTAGCTTCCTGTAGTCCACATACTCTTCCTCCAGTCACCGTTCTGGTTGGGATCAGCTCATTCTTTTCATTGGTAACCACAATAATTCCTCCTTTCTTCGGCACACATTGCATATGACTCACCCAACTGCTGTCTGAGATGGGGTAAATGATGCCAGCATCCAACCATTTGATGATTTCTTTCTTCACAACTTCCTTCATGATTAGATTGAGTCTCCGTTGATGTTCCACTGTGGGTTTGTACTCATCGTTCATCAGGATCTTGTGCATGCAGAATGATGGACTAATGCCTCGAATGTCTGCTATAGTCCAGCCAATGGCTTTCTTATGCTCTCGTAACACTCTCAATAACTTTTCTTCCTGCTCCAATGTTAGAGAAGATGAAATAATAACAGGTAATTCAGAAGGTTTTCCAAGAAATGCATACCTGAGATGACTTGGAAGTATCTTCAGCTCCAACTGTGGTGGATCTTCAATCGAAGGTTTGATCCAGTCTTTCTTTGGTAGTTCCAAACTTTCAATTGGTTGTGTCACTTTGAAACGAAATGGCTTGTCAAGATAGTTGATACATTCCAGAATTTCAGCATCTAACTCAGTGTCAGTCATGTTGGTGATGCAAGCTTCAAGTTTATCTGTAGGAACTGTATCAGTATCATGAATGATACTATCAATAACATCAATTCTGAAACATTCTTCATCTTTTTCTTCACTCGGGATTTTCATGGCTTTGAAAACATTGAAGGTAACTCTTGGTCCTGAACTTTCATGGTCAGTTCTCCTTTTTGTACATCAATCACAGTTCGACCTGTTGCTAAGAATGGTCTCCCAAGGATGATTGGCACATCTTTGTCTTCATCCATGTCAAGGATAATGAAGTCTGCTGGTAGAATAAGTTTATCAACTTTGACTAGCACACTTCAACTACTCCTCTTGGAAATGCAAGTGTTCGATCAGCAAGTTGTAGTGAATCTGAAGTAGGCATTGCTTCTCCAATTTGCAGTTTATGTAAATAGAAAAAGGCATTAAATTAACACTTGCACCTAAATCACATAAAGCCTTACCGAAGTTATGTTCTCCTATGATGTAAGGAATGGTGAAACTTCCAGGATCCTTCAACTTTGGGGGAAGTTTTCTCTGAATGATGGCGCTGCATTCTTCTGATAATGCTACTCTGTCTCATAATCTCCCAATCTCCGTTTTCGTGAAAGAATGTCTTTCATGAATTTAGTATATAACTGGGCATTTGTTCCAAAGCTTATGTAAATGGGATGTTGATGTGCAGCTTTTTGAAAACCTCCAAGAATCGAGGAAACTGCTTGTCCAATTTGCTTTTCTGAAGACGCTGAGGAAAAGGTGGAGGTGGAGTGATCTGTTCTTTTTCCTTAGCTTCTTTTTCATTTATTTCTTTTTCCTCCATCTGTTTCTTTGCTTCTTTTGGAATATCTTCACGGTTGCCTTGATTCCAACATCTTTGTTGATTTCAGTACCACTTTTCAAGGTGATGGCTTGACATTGCTCCTTCCCTCGGTTCCTCGGATTTGGTTCTGTATTGCTGGGAAGATTTCCTGGTGGTCTGTAACTGAGCATGGCATTGGCTAGTTGTCCAATTTGATTCTCCAGTGCTTTGATGGAAGCAGATTGGTTTTGAAACATAGCATCATATGCTGCTTGTTGCTTTTTGAACATCTCTGCAAGCCAATCTTTCATTTCTGGGTCTTTTTAAAACTCCTGACTTTTGTTATGTTGCTGGAATCCAGGTGGTGGATAGTTCTTTTGCCCTGAATGTTGCTCCATGAGAAATTGGGATGATTCCTCCACCATGGATTGTAGGTGTTGGAATATGGATTGTTCCTCTGTCTGTTGAAATTGTTGACATAATTCACCGTTTCTTCATGTTGATTTTGTTCTGGTGCTTCTCTATATGGTGAATTTGTGGTTCCAATATTGCTTTGCATACCGAGAGTCTCCATGAATTTGCATATTTGATCTAGTTTGGTACTGACTGCTGAATTGGCTCCAACCTCATAAATTCCAGCAATTCGTTGAATCATGCTTCTTTCTGTTGGCCACAAGGAATTGTTGTTGGCCATTTCTTCGATTAGGTCCCAAGCTTGATCTTCTCATTTTGCCATCAATGCTCCTCCAGCAGCAGCATCAATTGTGGTTCTCATTATTCCAGAAAGTCCATTATAGAATGTTTGGACTTGAAGCCATTTTGGAATCTCATGGTGATGACATTTCTGGAGCAAATCTTTGTACCTTTCCCAAGCTTCGTAGAGAGTTTCTGATTCTTGTTGTACAAAGGATGTGATGTCATTCCTCAGTTTTCCAGTTCTGGCTGGTGGAAAGTACTTTGCAAGAAATTTGGTGGCTAAAGCGTTCAAAGTGGTGATGGAACCAGCTGGAAGTGAATGTAGCCAAGCTTTAGCTCTGTCCTTCAAGGAGTATGGAAAAACACGTAGTCTCATTGCTTCTTCAGCTTCTTGGTTGTAATTGAAAGTGCCGCAAACTTTCAGGAAGTTGCTGATGTGGGTATTAGGATCTTCAGTTGCTTTTCCCCCAAATTGCACTGATTGCTGAATCATCTGAATGCAAGTTTTGATGTCACCTGCATTCGCTGGTAAAGGAGGAAGTACAATACATGAAATGAGGCCATCAACCACCGGAATGGTTCTGTCTCGAATGGGAATTGGTGGTGCAATCTCCAAAGGTTCAGGTTCCATGTTAACAATTGCTTCTTGGCCTTGTCTCCTTTCCCTTCTCAACTGTCTGATGGTTCTTTCAATTTCCGGGTCAAGCTGTCGGAGTTCAAAGCTTCTGGTTCGTCTCATTAAGAATTTGATAACCTGAAACACAATAAAACGAAAACAATAAGTAAAAAGAAATTAGATACAAGTAACGTATCTAACCTCAAAACTAATAATGAAAGATAAATAAGTCCCCGAAAACGGCGCCAAAAACTTGACCGGCGTAATCACACACGTATAACGTAAGCGCACGTATCGTTCAAGTAGTATAAAAAGTATCGATCCCACGAGGACTTAATATCTATTCTATTAATTTATGAGGTCAAGTGATTACTAATATCTAACAAGTTGTTTGAAAAGATAATGATGATTCTAAATTTAAAACAAGTAAAAGAAATTGAGAGTAGATTAATGAGAATTAAAACTATCTAGGGTTGTGAATTCTTCCAATATTAATTAAAAGATGAAGTAGTTAAATCATAGTTGGGTAAATATTGATTTATTAATCTGGAACATTAAATTATGTAAAAGCCTCTTCCGATGGTCATTTACAAATACCTAGTTTAATTCAATTGAATCATATGTCTATGTCAACCAAATTACCTAGATTCATTAAGTTTGAATTCCAATTATGATTACCCCCGCCCAACAGGTATATTCTATCCTGTAAGGAAATCTATTAAAGGTTTATCTATCCTTAAAGAAGATCGTGGGTTGTTGAGTATAAGGTCTTTAAACTTAAAGTCTCTATGTCTAGTTCATTTTAAGTTTAACTAATCAATTTTATTAATGGTCAGTTAATAAAAAAGGCTTTAAGATTATGACTCAACAAATAATTCTTTAATTACCCAAACTATAATCTAACCTTTTTTAAAACCAGTGATATTAGATTTTATCACAACCCTAGATATTTAACTTAGTTACAATACATAGCTAAAGCTGATAAAAACTTAAAAAACATAAAATGAAATTGTTGAAAAGTAATTGTAGAATAATGATTGCAATAAAAAGAAATGAAATGCTAAGGTAAAATGAAATAACTTCTACTATATACTATTTAGATATCTCCCATAAAATAATAATATATATACTTGTGATATTTTAAACCCAACCACCGCCGAATGGCGGTATCCTGATTAAGTCAAATTCAAATATACCAGCCATAAGGCGGAACAGAAATATAAACCAACCATAAGGCGGAACTAAATTAAATCAACCGACCTAGAATGGAAGTATCCTCATTAAGTCATGTTTAACCAGTTAAATTGAATAACCAACCGACCTAGAATGGCGGTATCTTTTTATTAATTCAGGTTTTAAATAGTTTATATATTATATTTTAAGGGAGATTAATCTAAAAAGCAAAAGTAAAAGAATTACCTTATTACCTCAGCATAGAGAAGTTACCCCCCTATGGATGGATAATTACTACTACAAAGCGTAAATAAAACTGAATATAAAAGAAAAAAATAAGACTCTCTTTTATATAAGTATTTCAGAGGATTTTGGTACATTGAAACTAAGAAATTTGAACTCAATTTATAGGCAAAAAAATCCAATTTTTTATTATTATTTTTCTAATTTTTTTTTATTATTTTTATTAATTTTTTTTTGGATCGCTGAATTTTTGACACGTGGCATGATGGCTAAAAAAAAACGGCTCGTTGAATTTTTGACACGTGGCATGCGGTGCACGTTAGCAGATTGCTTGTGATGATGACACGTGGCATGGTGCACGTTAGCAAAGTCAAACTTGGCAACTTTGACTTGTTGACCTGGCGCATATTAGCAGTCTCCGGTGCACGTTAGAGGTCGGGACGCCCAAAATTACCAAAATACCATTTTTGCCAAATTTCACAGTTTTGCTCCAAATCACCTCCAGAATGTCCTGAAACTTTATTTATCTACAAAATAACACAAAACACATCAAAATATTCAAAAACTCAAGAAACTATACAAAATATTAAGTTAAATTAGTGGAAAATAATGATAGTTTTACCACTCATCAGACGTTACTGTTAGCTCCGCATCTTTTTGCTTTATCTTCCTTTAATTGTGAGTCGTGTCAACTTGGTAACAAACTCGTACTAAGTTTCCCAATGTATCAATAATCGGGCTGCGTCCCTATTTGACTTAGTTCATTCTGATGTTTCGGGTCCCTGTCGTGTGAACTCTGTTTTGGGATTTCGCTATTTTGTTACATTTATTGATGACCATTCTTGAAACACTTAGCTCTTCTTACTTAAAGATCGTTGAGTTATTTTTGACCTTTAAAGCCTTTTTTGCTGAGATTCAAACTCAATTCGGTGTTCCTATACGCATATTACGCAGTGATAATGCTCGTGAATATTTATCTACCCGTTCAAAAACTTCATCTCCTCCCTCGGTATTCTTCATAAGTCATATTGTGCTCACACACCCCAAAAAAATGGTGTCGCTGAACGTAAAAACAGACATCTCATTGACTCGGCCCGTGCCATTCTACTCCACAACCATCCGCCCTTTCGTTTCTGGGGGGATGTTGTTCTCACAGCTTGCTATTTAATTAATCGTATGTCTTCCTATGTTTTACAAAATCAACTTCCCCACTCCATTCTATTTTCCACTCAACCTCTCCATCATTTACCCCTTCGCATATTCGGTTGTGTTTGCTTTGTCCATATCCTGACACCGGGCCGGGATAAACTGGGTGCTAAGTCTATCAAATGTATCTTCTCCCATTATTGACCGTTACATCATTTCTGCTGACGTTACCTTCTTTGAGTCATCCCCATTTTTCTCTCCAGATACACCGCCCATTACACTTCATCTGGAGGTTCTTCCCGTTCCATTCTATAGTCTTTCATCAGAGGTTGTCCCATCACCTCGTCCTCTTCAGGTCTTCCAACGTCGTCCTCGCCCCCACCTCTCTAGGCTGACTCAAACCCTCCTCCAGCTCCTACCCCTACTGTGGACCTGCCTGCCCTACATGGTCCTATTGTCACTAGCAAGGTATTCGTTCCATCTCGCAATCCTCATCCTATATACACATTTATGAGTTTCATCGTTTATTATGCTGCTCATATTATGTTTTTGTTTCCACATTGTCTTCTGTTTCTATTCCTAAAAAGCTCAGTGAGACATTATCCCACCCCGAGTGGAAGCAGGCGATGATTGATGAAATGGACGCCCTATACTCTAGTGGCACATGAGATTTGGTTCCATTACCGTCCGGTAAATCTGTAGTTGGCTGTCGGTGGGTTTATATAATGAAAGTTGGTTCTGATGGGAACATTGATCGTCTTAAGGCTCGTCTGGTTGCCAAGGGCTATACACAGATATTTGGTCTGGACTATGGTGACACTTTTTCTCCTGTAGCCAAAATTGCCTCTGTCCGATTATTTCTCTCCATTGCGGCTATGCGTCATTGGTCTCTTTATCAGTTAGACATCAAGAATGCCTTTCTCCATGGTGATCTTCAGGAGGAAGTCTATATGGAGCAACCACCTGGTTTTGTTGCTCAGGGGGAGTATGGTTTGGTATGTCAGCTTCGTCGTTCTCTTTATGGTTTAAAACAGTCTCCTCGTGCTTGGTTTGGGAGGTTCAGTGCTGTAATTACAGATTTTGGTATGACTCGTAGTGAAGCTGATCACTCTGTTTTCTACCGCCATTCCAATGGCAAATGCATCTACTTAGTAGTTTATGTGGATGATATCGTCATCACTGGAAGTGATCAAGAGGGTATTTGGGAGCTAAAAACACACATATTTAATCATTTCCAGACTAAGGATTTGGGATGACTCAAGTAATTTCTTGGCATAGAGGTGGCACAATCTAACTCTGGGTAGCTATTTCCCGGAGGAAGTATGCATTGGATATTCTTTAGGAGACTGGTATGTTAGATTGCAGACCGTTGGACACACCTATGGATCCCAATGTTAAACTCCTACCAAAAGAGGGGGAGCCGTTGGAGAATCCCGAAGAGTATAGGAAGATAATCGGAGACCCACTGGATGATCTTGGACAATACATGAGATTAGTTGGGAAGCTAAACTACCTTACCATCACAACGACCAGATATTTCTTTTGCTGTAAGTGTGGTTAGTCAGTTTCTACAAACCCCTTGCCAAAGTCATTGGGATGTTGTTATACGCATTCTTAGATATGTTAAAAGAGCACCAGACCAAGGTCTACTATATGAAGATAAGGGACATACTCAAGTTATTGGTTATTCTTTTGCAGATTGGGCGGGTTCTCCGTCAGATAGACGCTCTACTACAGGTTATTGTGTTCTGATTGGAGGTAATCTCATATCCTGGAAGAGTAAGAAGCAAGTTGTTGTTGCAAGGTCTAGTGCAGAGGCAGAATATAGAGCTATGGCCTTAGCAACATGTGAGCTGATATGGTTGAAACGGTTACTGCAAGAATTAAAGTTTGGAGGATGAGCACAAATGAAACTAATCTGTGACAACCAGGCAGCATTACATATCGCCTTCAATCTTGTGTTTCACGAGAGGACCAAACATATAGAAGTGGATTGTCACTTTATCAGAGAGAAAATTGTCAGGATATATTGCTACTAGCTTTGTCAACTCAGACAGTCAATTAACAGATGTCCTTACTAAGTCTCTTCGCGGTCCTCGTATTGATTTCATCTGTAACAAGCTTGGTGCATATAACATGATGCTCCAGCTTGAGGGGGAGCGTTGGAATTAGTTGGGTGTTGGAATTAGTTATGTAGTGTTTAGTTGGTAGTTGTGTTGTGTATTTATTATGGTAGTTGTGTATTTAATATGGTAGTTGTATAATGCCTATATAAAGGCCTCTCATTGTAAGTTCTAAATCAAGCAAATGTTTATAGACATTTTCTTCACAAATTCTCACAATAGCATATATCGCTTACGTCATTTTTACAAACTTTTTATGTTGTATTGTTAGAAAAATGATTTGTATCCTTTTTGTTTATAGTGTGCGTAAATTTTCAAGTTTTCGACGACGACCTGATACTGGGGCTGTCTATGAGACCTTTTATTCTAACTTATTTTTTGTAAAGTAATTAACCAATTTTATATTTCTAGATTCTTAGAATTACAAGAGAGATGTCTTTATATTACATCAAGTTAAATATAGAAACTAAATTACTAATAACCGTTAGGATTACATAATCATTAATCATATCTCAATGGTTATGTCACAATATCTTAGAGGTAGAATCGTAATCATATCTTTGGATGAGTATGATTATGATTCTAATAATATGTTAGGGATTTTAACACTCCGTCAAGTCGGAGCTTACGTATATTTTGCACCAAGCTCGTCTCAAATGAAACTAGTACAAGAACTACAGAGAGACGGGTATTTTAACACCGCTGGAGAAGGTACAACAGGAACATATATGATGACTTGGATGTTTTAACACCGCTGGAGAATGCGCAACGGGAATAGATACAGAGGTTTGGATGGTTTAACAGTGTTGGAAAATGCACAGCGGGAACTTGTTGTGGAAGCTTGGATGGTTTAACATTGTTAGAAAATGTACAGCGGGAAGTTTGAAATATTCCAAAAAAAAACCTCAAAAGTTTAAACTATTCCAAAACAACTCAAAACATCTAAAGAAAATTTGCCAACATATTCAAAAAAGACAATTCTTTATTTATGGATTCTTAGAATTACCAGAGATGTTTTTATATAGGCATTGCATCAAGATGAATATAAAAAACTAAATATACTAATAACTATTAGGATTACATAATCATATCTCAATAACTATGTAACTATATCTTAGAGATATGTAGAATCATAATCATATCTTTGGATGATTATAATTATGAATCTAACAATATCTTAGGGATTTTAACAATTTCTATCTATGAATAGAGAGATTCTATTACATTTATTCCAAATTTTAATGTTGCAGTATTGGTTACTCGGGTGTCTGTAATAAGCTTTTCCCCACCTTTTCATAGTTTATGTTGTTTTGAGTAATGATCCAAGTTTTTGAACAGTGCTGAGGCTCTGTCACTCAAGGGCTCCTTAGAATTTTTCCGGGATTTTTTTTTTTAATTCATCGTTTCTATCATTACAGTTTTATACGTCTTCTTAGTATATCAAGTCTGTAATTAAATACTTTGAGAGATAGTATTTTAGAAATGTTAATTTTGTAAATTTTTATGTTGTTCTTGAAGAGTATTGGGAGTCCACTGCTTGGGTGTCTATAACTAGTTTTTCAGACATTTCCTTGGTCAATATCTTAAGTGCTGATGTATATTTCTCACGTCAGTCCTGCAACTTTTTTTGTGTTGTATAGTTAAAGAGAAATAATGTGAGTTTTTGAGGAGTATCAGAACGCTGCTACTAATGAGGGTGCTATCTTTGAATTTTTTAAGGTCATTGTGTATTATGTTCTTTACATTTTTGCATTTTTTGCTGCAGTGGTAGAAGATAGGGTTTGAGGAGTCAGGACCGGCTGTCCATTATCTGGGGTGTCTAATTGCTTTAACTCTTTTTCTACATTATTGTGATGCTTGAAATTGCATTTCTATGCGTCTGTAGAGTTTTTTGTGGAATTCTCTGTTAATCTTTGGTTTTTTATTTCTTCTGCTTCTGCTTATCTGCTAATGAAATTTTTTTTCTAAAAATGTCCAATAAACACAAAATTTTGTTTGTTGTGATGTAGAAAAACTCAGACGATTTTGGAGGAATACCAAGGCTATGCTTTGCAGGGAGCATCTAATTAGCTTTTCTATTCTTTTCCCTGTATTACTCTTTGGCCTAGCTTTCTGAAGAGTTCAATTTGTAATTTGGTATTTTATTTTTGTTTGTAGTGACATGGAAATTTTACTACCTATATGAGCCTTATGGAGAACATTCGGACTTCGCCTACTCAGAGTGTTTTCTTATCTTTTCACTTCTATCTATGCAAACTTAAGGCAAATTTATAGTCTTGTCATTTTTGTAAGTTTTATGTTGTGACCATTCTACTGGGGATTTGTAGCAAGTTTTTTAGTCATTTTCTTCGGTTATTTCGTCTATATCTGCCTAACTTATATCTCTTTTTCTTAGGTTATTTCGTCTATATCTGCCTAACTTATATCTCCATAACTCATTCCTTAAATTTGGTTTTTAATTTTGTTTCATTTTGCGTAAATTTTTGGAGCAGTGATGGCAAACCAAATTGTTTCAAGTTTCGAGAAATTTGGGGCTAGTTATCCTTGGTGATTGTCTGGTGTCTTAATTATCTTTCCTGCTTGGCTATCCCCTACTTGAGGCGTCTTCTGACTTTAAGTCTTTCTCCTACTTACTCCTTTCTTTCTACGCTTATCGTGATTTTTGAAATTGTATTTCAGATGGGTGTAATGAGTTTTTTGAGGAATTCTCTGCTATTCATGGGGTTTCTATTGAAGTTTTTAGTCCTTTTTGTTGTTTATTGCTTCTACTTCTGCCCGTCTGCTAATGAAATTTCAATTTGTAATTTGGTCTTCCTTTTTCGCATTTTTATGTGATAACAAAATGTGAATACTTAAGCTGAGATCGTATTTCTTAATCTTTCATTTTTGTGTAGTTCAATTTTAGTGAGCATTATGGAGAATATTCAGACTTTGCTATAATGAGTTTTTTCCTCTTATCTTTTCACTTCTATATATGCAAAAGAAGCAAATTGTAGTCTGTCATTTTTGCAAGTTTTATGTTGTACTAGATAAATTGTTAGAATTTTGGAATATGGGACCATTCTACTGGGGGGTTTTCCTAGCATGTTTTCCAGTCCTTTTCTTTGGTCATTTCTTCTATATCTTCCTACATTATCCTTCAATTTTCGAGGAATATTAGGGTTAGCTATCCCCTACTCGATGGGTATCTGGTGATTTATCTTTCCTACTTCATCCCTTCTATCTACGACTAACTAAATACCAAAGTTTGCATTATAGTTCAGTCTTGTATTTATGCAAATTATGTGTTGCAATTTCTAATTTTTAATTTTTTTGTTGCAGTGATAGAAGATGTTAGGCTTTGAGAAATGAGTATCAGGACTGGCTATAGCTTTGAGGTGTCAAATGACTTTAACCCTCTCCTACCTACTCCTTTCTTTCTACACTTATTGTGAGGATTGAAATTGTATTTCAGATGCGTGTAATGAAGTTTTTTTTTTTTGACGAAATCTCTGCTATTCATGGGGCGTCTATTGAAGTTTTTTTTTGTCATTTATTACTTCTTCTTGTATGCTAATGAAATTTCAAATTTTGCTTTTCTTATCTTTTTTTTTGCGAAATTTAGGTTGAAGGTAGAAAAATTTGACGACTTTTGCCCTTTATTGCTGTTGGGTTTAGCTTTCTAAAAGAGAATTCAGTTTGTAATTGTAATTTGGTCTTCCTTTTCTGCCTTTCTATGTTGCCGTGATAAAAAATTGTGAATGCTTATATGCAGGTTTTAATTTTTGCATATTTTGTTGCAGTGACGTAGGAATTTATGAAGAATGTTCGAATTCAAGGTGCCTCTATCAAGTTTTCTTTGACCTTTTTTTATCTTTTCAATTCTATGCTCACTTAAGGCACATATTATAGTCGCATCATTTGTGCAAGTGTTATGTTTTAATAGTAGAGAAATGGTTAGGGTTTTCAAGGAATATGGAACTATTCTATTGGGGGGTTTTGTACGGGCCAAATTTGGGCCCAGTGATAAAATCGATATTTACCCCAAGGCCAACCACTAAACCTGGAGCCCATTAGCGGATCCAGCCTACAAACAAGATGTCATACAAGGAAGCCTCATGGGCCCAAATCCATTAACATGAAGGGAACCAACGGACACCGGTTACTATAATCAAGAGAATCAGAATTCATAAACATCACCTAAAGTCGACGGTTTCAGGATATAGACAGACGACCATCAGTAATCAGACATAAAGCACCTGAGTTAAAACCGCCAGGAAGGCGACTCCAACGGGCAGAAGAGGAACCCCACATTAGGGAACCTATAAAAGAAGGAAGCAAATGAATAGAGAGGATCTTTTTGGCACTACATCTACCTTCAGATAAAACACAATACCCCGCCCTCACGGCAATCAAACTGAGATTGAGGTATCCTTAGATCTTAATCCTTTCACCTTCGATTCTTCCATATTTTGGCTGACTTGAGCGTCGGAGTGCCCACGGCTACCATCACACCGGTGGGCAGTAACCTCCTCGCTCGTTCTACCCTTGTTTTGTAGGTTCGTTTGTGCCCTTCAACTCATTCTCGATTGTGGACCTCGACCGAAATCAACGTCTACAATTTGGCGCCCACCGTGAGCTACCGAGCAGATTTTGCAAAAAAAAATTAACACATTTACAAAATGACCTCATTCCTGGTCTTGGACAGCCCATCGGCCTACATTCTGATCATGGGCAGCCTTGGATCCATGACATGAGGGCAGTCTCGTCCACCTATCACCAAGTTATAAAATTCCCAACCAAGTGGGGGGTTCAAGAAATTAGAGGTGACAGATTTGCATCAAGAAGCTGCTACTAGACGACTTTGAAGGCCAAAGCAGAGTCGGCATAGCAATTACAGGCTGGGCCTTATGCTCCGGAGCCGACTCTACCAAATCTAGAAGAGCTCGACGAGGTCTAGATTCACCCTCAATTTCCAGATCACAAGGCATTGATTGGAGCTGATTTGAATCCCAAACTAAGAGCAGACTTAGTTGAATTCTTGAAAAAGCGACACGACAGTTTTGCATGGTCTCACAAAGACATGACTGGAATCGACCCAGAGCTCATTACTCACGAATTGCATGTGGATCCGGGCCATAACCCCGTTAGGCAGAAAAGAAGGAAGTTCGCCCCTGAGAGGAACCGGATCATAGATGAAGAGGTTCAGAAGTTATTGCAGAATGAAGCAGTTATGGAAGTACAGTTTCCATAGTGGCTTGCAAATGTCGTAGTTGTGAAGAAAAAGAATGGGAAATGGAGAGTCTGCATCGACTTCACTGATCTGAACAAAGCTTGTCCAAAGTATTCATTCCCACTGCCACATATTGATTCAATGGTCGATGCTACAGCTGGACATGAGCTATTAAGCTTTATGGATGCGTATTTAGGTTACAACCAGATCCTCATGCATCCAGATGATCAAGAGAAGATAGCCTTTGTCACTAACCGAGGAATTTTCTGCTACAAGGTTATGTCATTCGGCTAAAAAATACGGGAGCAATATATCAACGACTGGTCAACAAGATGTTCGACAGTCAAATTGGGAAGACAATGGAAGTTTACATAGACGATATGTTGGTGAAGTCTATTAAATCATAGCAATATCTCAACCATCTGGAAGAAGCCTTCGACATCATAGACAGGTATAGAATGAAATTGAATCCTACTAAGTGTGCGTTTGGTGTCGCCTCATTAAAATTCTTGGGGTACGTAGTCACTCGACGAGGGATAGAAGCAAATCCAAACCAGATTAAATTTGTTCTCGACATCCCCTCACCGTCCAGCCTGAAGGATATCATGCGACTAAGTGGGAGGATTGCCGCACTAAACAGGTTCATTTCCAAATTCACATATAAGAATTTTATGTTCTTTTCAGCTTTGAAAAAAGCGATCAGCTTCGAGTGGACTTCTGCTTGTGAAGAGGCGCTGAGAGGCGCTGAGATGACTCAAACAATACCTCACTACACCTCATCTGTTGTCGAAACCACTCGATAATGAGAGGCTCTACCTCTACTAAGGAGTTTCAGAGCACGCGGTTAGCGGAGTCTTAGTGAGAGAGGAGACTGAAATTCAACTACCTGTCTATTACGTGAGTAAAGCTTTGTTGGGAGCAGAATCACGCTACCCGCTAATGGAGAAGTTGGTATTCGCTCTGGTCACGGCCGCGAGAAAACTCAGACCTTACTTTCAAGGACACCCGATCACGGTATACACGACGTACCCTCTAAGAAGCATTCTCCATAAACCAGCAAAATCAGGGAGATTGATGAAATGGGCAATTGAACTTGGAGAACATGACTTAACTTACCAGCCTAGGATCACAATTAAATCTCAAGCTTTGGCGATTTCGTGGCCGACTTCACTCCCGGCCTACTTGCAGCAGCTGAAAAAGAGGTATACTTCATCCAACCATCGATCCCTTAGAAATTAGCAGTCGACGGATCCAGTAACAAAAAGGGCTGCGATCTTGGAATCATGATCACTACCCCTGCAGGTGACATCCTGCAACAAGCAATCAAGTGCGGTTTTAGAGTTACCAACAACGAAGCAGAATACGAAGCATTGATCGATGGGTTATCTCTAGCAAAGAAGCTGGGAGCCAGGGGGATAGAAGTGAAGTCCGACTCTCAATTGATTGTCAACCAGATCCTGGGATCCTATCATGGCCGAGGTTAAGCAATGGCCTCCTACTTACAAAAGGTAAATGATATACGATCGACATTTGAAGAATTCTCCATCACCCAAATCTCAAGAAGTGAGAACTCACAAGTAGATGCATTGGCAACCCTTGGATCGACAATGGAGGGGGATGAACCACGAAACAATACATGTAGTGTATTTGAGCTGGCCAGCAATCTGGAAGGAAGAAACAATTGTTGCAGCGGTCGATTCAGTTGACACTTAGATGACGCATATAGTCAAGTATTTACAAGAAGGCGAGCTTCCAGATGACAGAATGCAAGCCAGAAAAATCCAAAGACAGTCTGCTAGGTTCGTTATGTTCGACGATCAGCTGCTAAGAAGATCATTCACATGACCTTACTTGAAATGTCTCTCACATGACGAAGCACAACATGTGCTGACAGAACTGCATGAAGGGGAATGTGGGAACCACTTAGGCGGTAGGAGCTTGGCTCTTCGAGCCCACTCGACAGGATAAACCTGGCCGACAATGAGGATTGACTCGATTGAATTCGCTAAAAAGTGTGACAAGTGTCAAAGGTTTGCTCCAGTTCCCCATCTACCACCAGAAAGACTAAATCTCATTCTATCTCCATGGCCGTTTATGAAGTGGGGAATGGACATAGTAGGAAAACTCCCAACCGCTCCTGGGAAACGCATCTACATGCTTATGATGACAGATTATTACTCGAAGTGGATAGAGGCTGAAGCATTCGCTAGAGTACGTGAAAAGGAAGCTCAAACTTTCATTTGGAAAAATATCATATGTCGATTCGGCATACCAAGAGAATTGTGACCGACAACGGCTCTCAATTCATCAGCCATCATTTTCATGACTTCTACAGGAACTGGGGCATAAAATTGTACTTCTCAACCCCATGTTTTCCACAAGCGAACTGCCAGGCCGAATCGTCCAACAAGACGATCCTGAACACTTTGAATAAGAGATTGGATAAGGCTAAAGGCGCTTGGGCGGATGAACTACTAGGAGTGTTATGGTCATACCAGACTACAGTAAGATCTTCGACAGGCGAAACTCCTTTCGCTTTGGCATTTGGAACGGAAGCTGTAATTCCAACCGAAGAAGGCATCCCGTCCCCATGCTACCAATGGCTCAATGAAGAAAATAATCTCGACACAGTAGATGAGATAAGAGACCGAGCTTCCATTCGACTAGCTGCTAATCAACAGAGGATGGCCAGATACTTCGACAAAAATGTCAGGAGTATAACTTTCAAGGAAGGAGATTGGGTACTTCGGAGAGTGTTCCAGAACACTAAGGAAATTGGAGATGGAAAGTTGGGTCCAAATTGGGAAGGCCCATACCTCGTCATGAAAGTAGTTGGGAGAGGAGCCTACAAGCTACAAACCATAGAGGGGACTCCCGTGCGCAACAGTTGGAACGCAGTCCATCTTAAGCGATTCATCCGGTAACACTTATGTATTTCTGTTTTTCAAAGCACTTATGTTTTTTTGTTTTTTCAAGGCAATTATCTTTTCCAATATTTAGCTGTTGTGAAAAGTATGAAATAAGGAAATTTGTATTAGTCATACACAATTAGTTGCAATAAACGTTCGTTCATTGAAATATCATCTGATATATACACAGAGTTGATTGTTCAAAATTTTGGCTTTCGCCTTCCTATACAACCATTGATTCCAACTTCATACAAAATGTTCAAAGTTAATTTCTAACCCTTAAACTTCTAAGACACTGGCTGGTGCTTCATCGGTAGCTGTAGGAAGATTGGCAGGGACATCTTTTTGTCTCGACGGCTTCCGGACCAACATCTCTCCCTCTAAGTGTTTTTCGACCTCTTCTGTTTCAGCAACAGCAAATGCATCCGGCTCCACCTCATCCTTCTTCGACTCGACCTCCAGCCCTTTCTCTGCACCATCGTCCTCCATCGACGAAAAGATATCGGCTTCACGTCTTTCATATTCTCTAATCCACTTCTCAGGCTTCCAGTCTACGTATTTTCCAGCAACATATTCCCTCATTAAATCACATCTATTTCTCATCATGGAGTCGATGGTGATGTCCTCCATTTGCTCTAACAGTGATTCATTTTCTTTCTTTACGTTCTCGAAACCTTCTTTGTAGCCGTCGATTGTTAGTTCGGCCGTTTCTTTCTCCAACTTTAAAGCAGCCTTAACCTCCTTCAACTCCTTCTCGAGCCCCTTCTCATTCCTTTTAGAAGCGACCAAGCCAGACTTCAGATCCGAAGCTTCTTTCCTCACCGCCGACAACGTCTTCTCCAGCTCACTGGTCCTCCTCTGACTGGATTCCGCATTCTTCCGCATAAATAGACTACACTTCAGCGCCTGAAAAGGTTGAGTCAGAGTCTCATTCGACCCACAAAAAAAAGTTCCAATCACTTGATAATTCAGAGCAATGGCTTTCTTCATAGCCTCCACTAGACCAATTTGGGCTAACCTAACTTCATCTCCCTCCAGAAGAAGCCCTTCCACGAATAAATCAATGCTTGAAGGATCAGAAATTGCAGTCGACTCTCGTGGAACCTTTAAAGTGATGTTATCAGAGTCCTCTTCCACTTCGGCGATAGATTTACTTTTCTTCCCCTCTGAAATCATTTCGGTTGACCTCACCTTGTCTGCGACACCCTGACTTGAAACAACTTCCCTTTGCTGAGGACCAGTTTCTTTCTCGACTTCTGTTTCTTTCTTCTTCAACTTCATTGACTTCTTCCGGCTCTTCATTTCATCGAGCTAAGCTACGGTAAATGGTCCAGTCATCATTTCCTCTGCGCATAAACGTTCTTCAGGTTTTAGGGGCTCTCGATATCTAGACTCTCCATATAACTTTCGACACGACCATCTACAATTTATCACGGGCAAAATATCGTTACAAAAGGCCAGAATTTTACATTCTCCTTCTCGTTGATAAATTTCTTTCCACAACGGAGTTGCCCTTAATCTCTTCTCCACTAAGATGGTCCTGTAAAATATTTCCTCGGCCGACAAGGATAAGATTGCTTTGGTGTTGGAGATTGCACGTGTGGTCGTAACGAATGTCTTATTTCGTAGAGGATCTGCAGCGACAAGCACATGGTTATTAGAATTCGTAAGCAAGATTCAGGGATTAAAATTTAGAGAAAAGAACGCTACTCACTCGACAAACACCAAAATTCTGGGATGCGACCAGCCCCGGTCGATCCAAATATACCCTCACTTTTCGCAAAGAAGTAATCAGACTGCCAATTTCCCCTATCATTCGTTCGCAATCCAGTAACTAAATGCGTCTTTCTCTGACGAATGATCAATGTATATCTTCCTTTCTCCTTCAAATGCTCCTTCAGTTAGTACGTCTCTAAAACATCATTTACCTCAAAGAGTATTCCCAACTCAAAAGACAAACATTCAATCGACAATAAAATCCTCCGCGTATTTGGCATCAGCTGTGAAGGAGCAACTTCAAAATGATCCAAAACCTCCCAAACCAGTCTCGGAATAGGAAATCTCAATCCCATAAAAAAATGGACGTACGTAGAATCTCATCCATCCCGGAACCTTGAAATCGATTCTTTCATTCGACGAAGGCACCCGGAGTTCCAGAGAATCAGGAAACCTATACATGTACCTGAGTTCCCTCAACACTTTCCCAGGCATTCGATTAGCAGGATTCTTAGATAATAAGTTAGTAGGTTCACTCGTACAAGGAAAGTCACTCGGCTCCCCAATAGCGGGCAAAGACCTTAATGGTATGGCCTCGGTAGGGGTCTCTCGAGAAGGCCTAGCCATGGTAACTACACCACCCTCGATCAACTCCCGGTACGACCAATCTTTGTATACTTCATCCTCACTGGTCTCACTTGACGATTCGACATAACTATCAATCTTGGCACATAAGCTGCCTAAGGATTCTACACTCGACATCTTCCAAATGACAAGCATATAAACAACTAAACTCCATAGTAACCTACCTCTTAAAGATCAAAACCCACAAACACAATTTTTAAACAATTCACACAAACCCAAAGATCAAATAGCAAATTTTATCTAAGAACAACGTGAATCAACACTATGAATGTTTAAAGAAATTGAAGAACAAGAGGAAGTTTTCGAAGAGTTACCTTGAAACACTTGAGAGCTCTCCTTACTTGGCTTCCGAATGAGGCAAAATGAAGTACCCAAGGCTCTTTTATACACACTACTTGAATTGGCGCCAAAATTCCCGCCAAAAACTCCTCGTAATCCACACTAGGGTTTGCAATTGATGACTGGAAAGAGAGGGGGAGATAATCTAAGTGTCGAATGAGGAATTATGTCGAATGAAATTATTCATGAACCATCATCTGGTTCAGTCGACCGGGGACATGCCCTAGATGACTCATATCGAGTCAAATACTGTTATGGAATTCACTCGTGACATACGACATGTCGAGTGAAATTATTCATGAACCATCATTTGGTTCAATCGACCGGGGATATCCCCCAGATGACTCATGTTGAGTCAGATATAGTTATGGAATTCACTCGTAACATTAGACATGTTGAGTGAAATTATTCATGAACCATCATCTGGTTCAGTTGACCGGGGACATGCCACATATGACTCATGTCGAGTCAAATACTGTTATGGAATTCACTCGTATCATACGATATGTCTAGTGAAATTATTCCTGAACCATCATCTGGTTCAGTCGACCGGGGACATCCCCCAGATGACTCATGTCGAGTCAAATACTGTTATGGAATTCACTCGTATCATACAACATGTCGAGTGAAATTATTCCTGAACCATCATCTGGTTCAATCGACCGGAGACATGCCCCATATGACTCATGTCGAGTCAAATATTGTTATGGAATTCACTCGTATCATACGACATGTCGAGTGAAATTATTCCTGAACCATCATCTGGTTCAGTCGACCGGGGACATCTCCCAGATGACTCATGTCGAGTCAAATACCATTATGGAATTCACTCGTATCATACGACATGTCAAGTGAAATTATTCATGAATCATCATCTGGTTCAGTCGACCGGGGACATGCCCTAAATGACTCATCTCGAGTCAAATACTGTTATGGAATTCACTCGTATCATACGACATGTCGAGTGAAATTATTCCTGAACCATCATCTGGTTCAGTCGACCGGGGACATCCCCCAGATGACTCATGTCGAGTCAAATACCGTTATGGAATTCACTCGTATCATACGACATGTCGAGTGAAATTATTCCTGAACCATCATCTGGTTCAGTCGACCAGGGACATCCCTTAGATGACTCATGTTGAGTCAAATATAGTTATGGAATTCACTCGTAACATTCGACATGTCGAGTGAAATTATTCATGTACCATCATCTAGCTCAGTCGACCGGGGACATCCCCCAGATGACTCATGTCGAGTCAAATAATGTTATGGAATTCACTCGTAACATTCGACATGTCGAGTGAAATTATTCCTGAACCATCATCTGGTTCAGTCGACCGGGGACATCCCCCAGATGACTCATGTCAAGTCAAATAATGTTATGGAATTCACTCGTAACATTCGACATGTCGAGTGAAATTATTCCTGAACCATCATCTGGTTCAGTCGACCGGGGACATGCCCCAGATGACTCATGTCGAGTCAAATACTGTTATGAAATTCACTTGTAACACACGACATGTCGAGTGAAATTATTCATGAACCATCATCTGGTTCATTCGACTGGGGACATGCCCCAGATGACTCATGTCGAGTCAAATACTGTTATGGAATTCACTCGTAACATACGACATATCGAGTGAAATTATTCTTGAACCATCATCTGGTGCAGTTGACCGGGGACATGCCCCAGATGACTCGTGTCGAGTCAAATTGAATGATGGAATTCACTTGTAACATTCGGCATGTCGAGTAAAATTTCCTATGAACCGTCATCTTGTTCAATCGACCGAAGACATGCCCCAGATGACTCGTGTCGAGTCAAATTGAATAAAGGAATTCACTCGTAACATTCGGCATGTCGAGTAAAATTTCCATTGAACCGTCATCTTATTCAATCGACCGAAGACATCCCCCAGATGACTCGTATCGACTCAAATAGAATGAAGGAATTCACTCCTAAACGTTCGATGTGTCGAGTGAAATTTCCCCTGAACCATCATCTGGTTCGGTTGACCGGGAACATACCCCATAATGACTCATGCCCGGTCAGATAGAATTATCGAATTCCCTGTTCATACGACATGTCGACAGTGATTCTTGGACTTCTTATGTCCGTACCAACATGTCGATTGGGAAAATTCCCAAAGCCTTCTACAGTAACGATCAAGCCAATGACGCCTCATAGACTCTAGTCGAAAGCAAAATGAGACCTGAATTCTTCCTCCTAGTCCGTACGATGGGGCAAAGATTAGTTCCGGACCACTGCCAAGATCGTTCGAATTACTCGAAGGTACTCTCCAAGTCTAGGGCTTCCAGACTTAGAAAGTAGGGGACAAACTGTACGGGCCAAATTTGGGCCCAGGGATAAAATCGATATTTACCCCAAGGCCAACCACTAAACCTGGAGCCCATTAGCGGATCCAGCCTACAAACAAGATGTCATACAAGGAAGCCTCATGGGCCCAAATCCATTAACATGAAGGGAACCAACGGACACCAATTACTATAATCAAGAGAGAATCAGAATTCATAAACATCACCATAAAGTCGACGATTTCAGGATATAGACAGACGACCATCAGTAATCAGACATAAAGCACCTGAGTTAAAACCGCCAGGAAGGCGACTCCAACGGGCAGAAGAGGAACCTCACATTAGGGAACCTATAAAAGAAGGAAGCAAATGAATAGAGAGGATCTTTTTGGCACTACATCTACCTTCAGATAAAACACAATACCCCGCCCTCACGGCAATCAAACTGAGATTGAGCTATCCTTAGATCTTAATCTTTTCACCTTCGATTCTTCCGTATTTTGGCTAACTTGAGCGTCGGAGTGCCCACGGCTACCACCACACCGGTGGGCAGTAACATCATCGCTCGTTCTACCCTTGTTTTGCAGGTTCGTTCGTGCCCTTCAACTCATTCTCGATTGTGGACCTCGACCGAAATCAGCGTCTACAGGTTTTAGCTTGATTTTAGTTCTTTTCTTGGAATAATATTTCTTTCTGTCTGCCTAATTGATTCCTTAAATTAAACCTATTATTCTGTTTCATTTTTTGCAATTTTTGGAGCATTTATGGCAAGATGTTTCAAGTTTCGAGTAATAATGGGACTAGCTATCCACCACTCAATTGTGTTTGATGACTCTCTTATAGTATTTCATGTCTTCTATCTATACCTATCTAAATACCATAGTTTGCATTGTACTTTTATTTTCCCTCGCCTAGTTCCTGCATTCACATTATACTACATTCTTTTATTTAGTTTCTGTGAACCTGAGAAAGTTTGGTGTTTCGAGAAATATTAGGACTTCTGCTCAATGGAGTATCTAACGAGTTTTTTTTTTTTTTTTTGCTTGTTAATAGCTTACTATACTCGCTGTCTGAAAACTAAAATTTCATCGTAGTGTTAATGTTGAAATGATTTGAAGCATTTCTATGTTGAATGATATTGGCTGTGATCAGTGGCGGAGCCCACCAAAATTTTTTTAAGCCCATTAAGAATTTTAAATTAAAAAAAAAATCAGCCATATCCACCAAAAAAATTTTAAGCCCATTAAGAATTCTAAATTAAAAAAAAAATCAGCCATATAAATTCCACTGTTAACCTAACCTGTGCATCACTGATCTTCTTCAGCTTCTTTTTCTGGTCAGCTTTTCAGGTAAGTGGTAACTATCATTTTGAATTTTGATTCTTTGCTTTCTTTTATTTAAAATTGTTTAGCTTAGAAGAATGGTACCAAATTAAACACATACGATGATGCCATATTGCCATTCGATTCCACTTATATGGCTTTTAATTTTATCACAAAACACAGTAAAAAAAAATGAAGATGCATGTTCGACTGTTATGTTCATTCTTTGATTTCATTCGCATTATTGGATTTCCCACAAGCTCACCTCTTCCTCTTGTTCCTGCTTGCTTGCCAACAGTTTGAAATTTTTTATTATTATTTTTTATGTATATTATTATTAAATTTTATAATTAGTTTAATTCTGAGAAATATGAAATTTAAACTTGTAAAATTGGTGGCTTTTGGAAAAAAAATCATATTAAGTCGAAATAAACAAATTTAAAATTCTTGATGAGTATATTTAGGTGTTGAAATTCTTGTTTGAAAGGCCTGCTACTTTTCAAATTCTTGTTGAAATTCATTTTTCCCTAATAGACTACAAATTTAATTTTGAAACAGTTATGGAGAAATATTTTAAGAAAGTCCCAAAACTTTCATCATCAACCGATGATCGTTTAAAGGAAGAACTTTCAAATTCTTCAAAGAAATTACAAAGAAGTTATGATTGTTCAAAAGAAAAAGTGTCTTCTTTGGAGAGAATTATTGATGTTTCCAAAGAAAACGATGTAGAAACTATTTTGTCAAATCTTCCTATGGATCCCGGTCTTCGACCTCGAGTTTTAGATTACCATCCAAATATTCAAGATCAAGTTCGAAGAGCATATCTATGCAAGGGTCCTTGTCAATCAAGAAATTATGATTTTCCTACTATAAAATTTGGAAAGTATGAGAGAAAATTTGTGAAGTCTTGGTATGATGATCATAGTAATTGGTTGGAATATAGCATTAGCAAAGATGCATTATATTGTCTTTATTGCTATCTTTTCAAACCGGAAAATGGTGACCAAGGAGGAGGTTAAATTTTTATTGGTGACGGCTTTAGGAATTGGAAGAAGAAAGAAAGATTAATGATGCATGTTGGAGGTCCTAAAAGTGATCATAACTATGCAATGTTTAATTGTGATGCATTGTTGAGACAAAATCAACACATCTAAACTTTCTTTGATAAGCATTCAGATCAAGATCGATGTGCATACCGTATAAGGTTGAATGCAACAATTGAGTGTGTTCGTTTCCTTTTGCAACAAGGACTTGCTTTTCGTGGGCATGATGAATCAAATAATTCAACTAATCGAGATAATTTTCTTGAGCTTTTGAAGTTTCTAGCTAGACACAATGATGATGTTAGAGCCGTAACTTTCCATAATGCTCCACAAAATGACTTATTGACATCACCGAATATACAAAAAGAAATTGTGCATGTCGCTTCAATTGAAACAACATATATCATTCTTCAAGATATGGGTGAAGCATTCTTTTCAGTTTTAATTGATGAATCTCGTGATGTATCAACAAATAAGCAATTGGCTATTGTTTTACGGTATGTGAACAAAAGTAGGCATGTAGTTGAGTGTTTCATTGGTATTGAGCATGTTACTAGTACCACCGTTTTATCTCTGAAGGAAGCAATTGACAACGTATTTTCTAAACATTGATTGAATATTTCTAGATTACGTGGGCAATGATATGATGGGGCTAGTAATATGCAAGGTGAATTGAATGGTCTCAAGACACTTATTTTAAAAGCGAATGGATGTGCTTATTATGTTCATTGTTTTGCTCACCAACTTCAATTAGCTCTTATGGCCGTGGCAAAAAATAATATTGAAGTTCAATCTTTCTTCAATATAATTGCTAATGTGGTGAATGTTGTTGGAGGCTCATGCAAGCGTCGCGATGTTCTTAGAGAGAAACAAGCTCTAGCAATTGTAAAGACAATTTCTAATGACGAAATTTCAAGTGGGCAAGGGCAAAATCAAGAGACTAACTTGAAGCGGTTTGGTGATACACGTTGGGGTTCACACTATGGCACTTTACTTAGTATCATTACCATGTTTCAATCCATAATTGATGTCCTTGAGATGATTTTCGAAGATGGAGCAACTCGTGAACAAAGATGTCAGGCAAGTTAGTATCATTACCATGTTTTAAATTCAATGCAAAGAAAAGATCAAGATATTGTTAATGCCATGAAGCTAGTTAGATTGTGTAAAGATAACTTGCAAATGATGAGGGTGAATGGATGTGATTATTTATTTAGTCAAGTTGTCTCTTTTTGTGATACATATAACATTGATGTGCCTAATATGGATGACATATTTATTACTCGAGGTCGTTCAAGGCGTAAAACTAAAAAAACTACCAACCTGCATCATTATCGGGTTGAATTATTTTATGTGGTTTTAGATGCCCAACTTCAAGAGCTCAACAACTGTTTCAATGAGACAAACACCGAGTTGTTTTTTTGTTTAGCTTCCCTTAGTCCATGTGATTCATTCTCCTCGTTCAATAAACAAAATCTAGTTCGTCTTGCTCAATTTTATCCCATAGATTTCTCTTCAATAGAGCTCCTCGTACTAGATGGTCAACTTGATACTTACATTATGGATATGCGTTCTAGTATTGAGTTTTCGAAATTGAATGGGATTGGTGATCTTGCAGCAATGTTGGTTCAAACTAAAAAGGATAAGGTATATCCACTAGTTTACTTACTTTTAACATTAGCTTTGACTTTACCTGTTGCCACTGCCACTGTAGAGAGAGTATTTTCAGCTATGAATATTGTGAATACTAGACTACGCAACAGGATGGGAGATCAATGGATGAATGATAATTTAGTTACATATATAGAAAAAGATGTATTTAGGAGCATTGATAATGAAATTATCATTCAAGGTTTTCAAAATATGAAACCACATCGTGGATAATTATAATATGTAAAATATTCACATATCAATATAGATATAAATATTTTGTATGTTTTTTTTTATTTATATTTATTTTTCATAACTTTGCCCCCACTCACTTGATTTTCTGGATACGCCATTGGCTGTGATTATCATGATATGTTTTATATTTTTTTCCCAACTTACTATTCTCTCAGGTCTAAACAGGTCTGGGGAAGGTCATGTATGAATATCTCTATTCTATGCATCAAAGCCAAATCTTCAAGTTTGTTGGTTTCCATGGTACAATGATGTTGGAAAAATTATGAAGTCTTATCAATGCTTTTAAGGACATCAACCCAAATAATGTGGGATTTTACTGTCCACCCTTTCTTGGGACTCAACGAGTTGAGAACAATTTATGATGGTTGACCCGACCTTGTTGTCAGCTTTATGGCCCAGCAATCTGACCCATTGGCCCCTAAAGATTTTGTTCCGAACAAAAGCCACCTAAAATTTGTGTTACTAGCTACGGTGGATATTCTTTATAAGGACATTGCTAATATATTTCCCGACAAGTTGGGAGCTAGCTCTAAAATTGTTGTGATGATTTCTCCAAACTAATAAGATGTTATATGCTTAAACAGCACACAGATTGGTGAAGAATACGGCCCGATTGGCCCATCATATTTTGCTCTGGTTTTAGGGTGACCCAAATCCAAATACTGGGCCCAAACTTTTTGAGGGGGTTCCACACTTGATAGGACATAGGGACTAATACTTGGGACAAATCATCCCTCCTTATCTTCTATGCTTTCTGAGCACTTTCGAATATGTTATATTGAGGCACTTTTGTGACATATCAGATAATGAACCTTGTGCGCTCATGGGTTCTAATGAACTTTTGTCTTTCTGCAAGTTAATTGATCTAATGAACGTTTGTCTTTTTGCAAGTTTGTTGATTTTATATCAGTCTACCTGAATACTGAGGTTCAATCATAGTTTGGTCTTTCATTTTGGGAAACTTTTGTGTCAGTACGGAAATCTCTCCGAGACTTGAATGAAAATGGGAATATTACTATCTGGCTTACTGCTTTCACAATTCGATTTAATTTTTGGTTTCAGTGATTAACTTGCTTCTAAATAATGTTTTCATAATCGTGTTTTTCATTTTCTTCAAGTTGCAACCGTGTTCTTTTAAGTGCAATGCAATTTGGAAAACTTTTGTGGCAGTACAAAAATCTCTTGGGGACTTCTATGAAAATGGGAATATTACTATTGTTGTGATGAAACACACACAATATAGGAGACGTGAGAGAAAATTCTTCTTTATTATCACACAAACAAAGAATTACAAAGCTTACAACTCTAAGCTTTACAAAAAACTCTCAACCCTCTTTACTCTCTATTCTTACAAATTTGGGATTTCTGGGATTCTATGATGATTTTCACAAAACTATGGTGCTCCTTTTATAGTTGACAAAACGTGTTGCCAGCTTCTTCAACACGTTTTACTTTTTCCAACTTCTTCAACAAGTTTTACTTTTGCCAGATTCTTCAACAAGTTATTTTTGCTTACTGACTCCAACAAATCTCCCCCTCGGTGAAGATTTGCCCTAAAATCTGAGCCGACCATCAATCATCCAAACCGGATCCTCAAAAGAATCCATCCCTGGCTACATCTGTATGACTGCCTACGTACCCTGAGTTGGGATCAAGCCAATCGTAATTCTCTGAATCTCCCCACTCTGACTATGTGGAGAGTTTTGTCATCCCGGCTATGGCACGACAGATTTCAAGCTTCTCTTTCGATAAAACCTTGGTGAACATATCGGCACTGTTGTCATCGGTGTGAATTTTCATGAGTTCTAACAGCTTTGAGCTCATGACGTCATGTATCCAGTGATACCTCACATCGATATGTTTTGACCTCGAGTGAAATGTAGAATTTTTACCAAGGTAGATAGCACTCTGGCTATCGCAGTATAAAGTGTACTTCTCCTGCTTGAAACCCAATTCATGGACGAATGTCTTCATCCACAGCAATTCCTTGCAAGCTTATGTAACTGCAATGAATTTTGCCTCCGTTGTAGAAAGTGCAACACATCTCTGCAACCTTGACTGCCATGCCACAGCTCCCTCTGAGAGAGTAATCAGATACCCCGAAGTAGACTTTCGGGTATCCACATCTCCTGCCATATCTGAATCGGTGTAGCCCATCAACACTGGTTCGCTGCTTCCAAAACATAGCCTCATTTTGGATGTGCCTCGAAGATACCGCATAATCCATTTGATGGCTTTCCATTGTTCTCTTCCTGGATTTGACATAAACCAACTGACCAATCCAACTGCGTGTGCTAAGTCTGGCCTCATGCACACCATGGCATACATAAGACTTCCCACTACTGAGGTGTATGAAACCTGTTTCATTTCCTCATTCAATGTCTCAGTAGATAGACTCTGTTGTGTACTCAATCTAAAGTGAGTAGTAAGAGGAGTGCTAACCGCTTTAGCTTTGTCCATCTGGAATCTCTGAAGTACCTTCTCGATGTACTCCTCCTGTGACAAGTATAATCTCCCGGCTTTCCGATCACGGCTGATCCTGATGTCAATAATCTGTTTAGCTGGCCCTAAGTCTTTCATCTCAAAAGACTTACTCGGCTGCTGCTTCAAATTATCAATCCTCGATTGATTCCGGCCAACTATCAACATATCATCTACATACAACAGTAAGATGATAAAGTCATCGTCAGAAAATTTCTGAACGAAAACACAATGGTCTGAAGTGGTCTCTTGTATCCCTGCTCCTTCATAACTGACTCAAACTTCACGTACCACTGTCTCGGTGTCTGTTTCAAACCATAGAGGTTTTTCCTGAGTCTGCACACATAGTCCTTTTTTCCTCTGACTCTGAAGCCTTCTGGTTGCTCCATGTAAATTTCTTCTTCCAGATCCCCGTGAAGAAATGCGGTCTTGACATCCATCTGCTCAACTTCCAGGTCGAGGCTTGTTGCTAAGCTGAGTACCACTCTGATGGATGACATCTTCACAACTAGAGAGAAGATTTCATCGAAGTCAATGACTTTCCTCTGATTGAATCCCTTGAAGACTAATCTGGCTTTGTACCGGGGTTGTGAAGTGTGCTCATGTTGCTTCACTCTGTATACCCATTTGTTCTTCAAAACCCTTTTGCCTCTTGGCAATTTCACCAACTCAAAAGTGTGATTGTCATGCAAAGATTTCATCTCATCTTGCATGGCTTCCTCCCATTTTTCTATGTCCTCTGTTTCCACATCCTCCTTATAGCTCTCGGGTTCTCCCCTGTCAGTAAGCAGCACATACTCATATGCAGAGTATTTCGTTGAAGGTCGCCTTTCTCTGTCAGACCTTCTATGTGGAACTGTTGGTGTAGCTTCTGGTACTGGTGGTTGATCATGATCATTATCTCTGGAAGCTTCATCACTTGTACCCTAATGTTTGGGAACCTCATCTTCAACTTGTACTGGCACCGGTGTATGAGGTTCTGGATTCTGACCGGCGTAAACACACACGTATAACGCAAGCGCACGTATCGTTCAAGTAGTATAAAAATATCGATCCCACGAGGACTTAATATCTAATCTATTAATTTTATGAGGTCAAATGATTACTAGTATCTAACAGGTTGATTGATTGATTTGAAATGGTGACAGTTCTAAATTTAAAAGCAAGTAAATAAAATTGTCGAAAATAGGTTTTAAGAAAATTCAATATTAAAAACTATCTAGGGTTGTGATTTCTTCCAATATCATTTTAAAGATGAAGTGGTTATCTTAAAGTTGGGTAATATATTGATTTATTAACCTGGAACACTAAATTATGTGTAAGCCTCTGTCGATGGTCAGACACAAATACCCAGTTTAACCCAATTGAACCATATGTCTATGTCAACCAAATTATCTGGATTCATTAAGTTTAAGTTCCAATTATGGCTACCCCCGCCCGACAGGTATATTCCTATCATGTAAGGAAATCTATTAAAGGGTTATCTATCCTAAAGGAAGATCGTGGGCTATTGAGTCTAAGGCTGAAACCTAAAATCCTTATGTCTAGTTCATTTTAGATTTACCAGATCAATTTTATTAATGGCCAGTTAATGAAAAAGCATTAAGATTAAGACTCAATAAATAAATCTTTATAATACCCAAGCTATAATCTAACCCCTTATAAAACGGTGATATTAAAAGTCATCACAACCCCATATAACTAATTTAGTTACAACACATAACTAGGGCTAATAAAAACTTGAAAATAAAAGACATAAAGTAAAAATACAGTAAAGTAAATACTGAAAAGTAAATTACAATAAAATGAAATGCTAAGGTAAAATGAATTACTTTTACTACTACTAATTTAGATATCTCTCATAATATAATATATAAACTTGTGATAACATTACCAACCAGCCATATAGGCGGTATCCTGATTAAGTCAAATTAAGTCCAACCAGCCATTAAGGCGGTAAAAAGATTTGTCCATGAACCTGCCATATAAGCGGTAAGAAAGTTTAATTACCAACCGACCAATCTGGCGGTATCCTTTTTAAGTCAATATTTTAAATAGTGAATATATTATATTTAAGGGAGATTAATCTAAATAGCAATAGTAAAAGAATTACCTTTCACCCTAGCTGGGGAAGTTACCTCCTCATGGTAAATAGTAAAAAGTAAAAAACAAGTAAATTACTATTATTACAAAACGTAATTAAAATTAATTACAAAACTAAAAAAACTAAAAAACTAAAAATTAAAAGAAAGTAGAGAGAGAAACTCTCTCTTTACATCAAAGAGATGAGAGAGATTGGTACAACTAAAACTGAAATTTGAAGCTCCATTTATAGGCCTTGGTAGGCTTCCAACGTTGCGACGCCAAGGCCTTTGGCGTCGCTACGCCAGCTTCTGTCGACGTGGCACGCTCTGGTTCGTCGGTTTGCAGATTCTGGATAAGCTGATAAGGTGACACGTGGCGAGGTGGTTGGGCTTCAATTATTGTGACATGTGGCGGCTTATGATTGGTCGATGAGATTCTTATCCGCCACGTGTCAGATAAGGATTAGATACTCAATGATTGATGCTGACGTGGCGCTGACGTGGCGCTGACGTGGCGACACGTGGGAAAGAGACTGTCGGCACCGTAGGATTGCGACACGTGGCACTTCCTGATTGGTTGATGATGACGTGGCGGTGAGGTGGCAGTTTGACTTGGTCAACCTGGTGATGTGGCTGATGACGTGGCAATGATGTGGACTGACACGTGGCGATGATGACTGTCGGCACCGTATGATGCTGACACGTGGCACGGCGCATGTTAGCAGATCGGCTGTGATGGTGACACGTGGCACGACACACGTTAGCAAAGTCAAACTTTTCTCAGATTCTGATTTGTGGACCCGGCGCACGTTAGCACTGTTCGGCGCATGTTAGACGCCGCGACGCTGAAGGTCTTGGCGTCGCGACGCGGGAAATTACCAAAATGCCATTTTCATCCAATTTTCATTGTTTTTGCCCAAATCACCTCCAGAATGTCCTGAAACTTTATTTATCTACAAAATAACACAAAACACATCAAAACGTTCACAAAACTCAACAAACTATACAAAATATTTGTTTAAATGAGTGGAAAATAGTGATATAAATACCACTCATCAGATTCACATCTATGTATTGCTGGGGCATTGTCTTCATCTCCTTTCTGATATTTTCTATGGTCTGGTCTTCAACGAAGATAACATCTCGGCTTCTGAAAATCTTTTTCTCCATAAGATCATACAGTTTGTAGCCAAAATCATCCTGACCATAGCCAATAAAGACACATTGTCGCGTCTTTGCACCAATCTGGCGGTATCCTTTTTAAGTCAATATTTTAAATAGTGAATATATTATATTTAAGGGAGATTAATCTAAATAGCAATAGTAAAAGAATTACCTTTCACCCTAGCTGGGGAAGTTACCTCCTCATGGTAAATAGTAAAAACTGTAAAAAGTAAAAAACAAGTAAATTACTATTATTACAAAACGTAATTAAAATTAATTACAAAACTAAAAAAACTAAAAAACTAAAAATTAAAAGAAAGTAGAGAGAGAAACTCTATCTTTACATCAAAGAGATGAGAGAGAGAGTGGTACAACTAAAACTGAAATTTGAAGCTCTATTTATAGGCCCTGGTAGGCTTCCAGCGTCGCGACGCCAAGGCCTTTGGCGTCGCTACGTCAGCTTCTGTCGATGTGGCACGCTCTGGTTCGTCGGTTTGCAGATTCTGGATAAGCTGATAAGGTGACACGTGGCGAGGTGGTTGGGCTTCAATTATTGTGACATGTGGCGGCTTATGATTGGTCGATGAGATTCTTATCCGCCACGTGTCAGATAAGGATTAGATACTCAATGATTGATGCTGACATGGCACTGATGTGGCGGTGATGTGGCGTTGACGTGGCGACATGTGGGAAAGAGACTGTCGGCACCGTAGGATTGCGACACGTGGCACTTCCTGATTGGTTGATGATGGCGTGACGGTGAGGTGGCAGTTTGACTTGGTCAACCTGGTGATGTGTCTGATGATGTGGCAATGACGTGGAGTGACACGTGGCACACGTGGCGATGATGACTGTCGGTATCGTAGGATGCTGACACGTGGCACGGTGCATGTTAGTAGATCGGCTGTGATGGTGACACGTGGCATGGCGCCCTTTAGCAAAGTCAAACTTTTCTCATATTCTGATTTGTGCACCCGGTGCACGTTAGCACTGTTCGGCGCATGTTAGACGTCGCGACGCTGAAGGTCTTGGCGTCGCGATGCGGGAAATTACCAAAATGCCCGTTTTCGTCCAATTTTCACTATTTTGGCCCAAATCACCTCCAGAATGTCCTGAAACTTTATTTATCTACAAAATAACACAAAACACATCAAAACGTTCACAAAACTCAAGAAACTATACAAAATATTTGTTTGAATGAGTGGGAAATAGTGATATAAATACCACTCATCAGATTCACATCTCTGTATTGCTGGGGCATTGTCTTCATCTCCTTTCTGATATTTTCTATGGTCTGGTCTTCAACGAAGATAACATCTCGGCTTCTGAAAATCTTTTTCTCCATAAGATCATACAGTTTGTAGCCAAAATCATCCTGACCATAGCCAATAAAGACACATTGTCGCGTCTTTGCATCAAGCTTGGATCTCTCGTCCTTTAGGATGTGTACAAATGCTTTGCACCCAAAGACATACAAGTGTTCGTATGACACTTCTTTACATGTCCAAACTTGGTTAGGAACATTACATTTCAGTGCGACCGCTGGGGACATGTTCAAAACATGTACTGTTGTGTTGAGTGCCTCCCCCCAAAATGTCTTCGGCAGCTTGGCTTGTGAAAGTAAGCTTATGACCCTCTCGCACAAGGTTCTGTTCATCCCCTCAGCTAGGCCATTCAGCTGAGGTGTCTTCGGAGGTGTCGTTTGATGTCGGATTCCTTGCGTCTTGCAGTACTGATCAAACGGACCTTTTGTATTCTCCACAGTTATCTGTTCTGATGCATTTCAGTTTCTTGCCGGTTTCTCTCTCCACCAGGGCATGAAACTCCTTGAACACTCCCAGCACTTGATCTTTTCTCTTCAAGGTGTATGCCCATATCTTCCTTGAATGATCATCAATGAATGTCACAAAGTAAAGTGACCCTCCAAGTGTTAGTGTCTGCATCGGACCACATACATCTGAATGTATGAGATCAAGTACCTCGGGTTTCTATTGAGGCGGGGAGCTCTGGAAGGACACTCTGTTCTGCTTTCTAGCCATGCAGTGTTCACACTTTCGTAAGTGTGAGTTCTTTAATTCGGGAAGAACATTCTGCCTGCATAGTATTTCCATCCTCGTTTGACTCATGTGACCGAGCTTTTTATGCCATAGCTCGGATGCCTCATTACTGTTGACTGTATTTATGCTACTATTTGAAATCTTAGCATGCATCAAATACAGAGTTGAGTCTTTCTTATCTCGTGCCACCACCATTGATCCTTTAGTGAGCTTTCAGGTGCCGTTACTAAAGGTGCTGCAGAAACCTTCATCATCCAGCTTGTCTGTTGAGATCAGGTTTAACCGGATGTCTGGGATGTGATTGACTACTTTCAACACTAGCCTTGTCTCGTTGTCTGTTTCAAAGCAGATGTCTCCAATACTGACGGCTTTGGACTGGTAGTCATTCCCCATCCTTACAGCACTGTAGTCCCCTGGCATGTAAGATGAAAAGAAGTATCTGCGAGATGTGGCGTGTATGGAGGCGCCACTATCTATCACCCAACTGGTCTCGTGGTTGGCAAGATTCACAACATCTTCTTCATATATAATGCAGAATTATTTGGAGGTTTTGTCGGTGGTAGTAGCAACTCTTTCTTGGTTAGAGTCACCATCTCTCATGGACTGCTCGTTCTTCAGTTTGTAGCAATCCATCTTCATATGGTCTTTCTTCTTACAGTGGAAATATTCTATTTCCCTTGTTCTTGATTTCCCCGGTTATTGTCTGATTTACCTGGACCTCGGCTATTACTCCTCCCCCTTCTGGTGTTCTTTTATGTCACTAGAGCTTATGAGGTTGAGGCTGATGCTGACCATTGCATTCTCGTCATCTTTTCTTCCTCGAAGATCCTGGTCTTTGCCATCTCCATAGTGATTTTCCCATCTGCGGTTGAATTTATCACCGTAGATCTAAATGTTTCCCAAGATTTTGGTAACGTATTGAGGAGTATTAAGCAATTTACCTCATCACCGAAGTCTATGCCCAATCCCGACAATTCTTTCATGATGCCGAGAAAATCGTTGATATGGTCTGCCACAGTTGTACCTTTCTGGTATTTCAACCCCATCATCTTCTTGATGTAGTACAGCTTATTTTTGCCCGTCTTTGCTCGGAAAAGCTCCTCCAGCTTTCTCCATAAGACACGTGTATTTTTTTCTTCACTGACATGTTTCACGATACTATCGTCGATCCACTGACGAATAGTACTGCATGTTTTCTGGTGAAGATTGTTCCACCTTGCTTCAGACATTTCTTTCGGTTTCTCCTCCAGAAATACCACCCATTATAATCCTTCACATATACAAGGTCTTTCATCCTTCCTCTCCATGTGAAATAATTAGTACTAGTCAACAAAATCATTTTTCGTTTGCCCCCTTCCATCATAAAAATTCTAAGTAGAATTTCAAAAAATGGCCCTCACTGTTGCGTCCGGAATGGTCGAAAATGGTGGAAATGACACTTCATTTATCAAAATCCGACACAGTGACCAAATTGCAAATTTAAGAAATTACAGGGGCCAAAGTGCAATTTCCGAAAGTTCAAGGGCCAAAGTGCAATTACAAAAAATTTCAGAGACTAAAATGTAATTTCCAGAAAGTATAGGGACCTATCTGGAATTTACCAGTCTCCGCTGACGTGGCTGATGACGTGGCAGATGACTGTGCGCTGACGTGGCGCCGACTGGGTGTTGATTGGGCGCTGATGTGGCGCTGACTGAACTGCTGACGTGGCGTCACGTGTGTCGTCTTCTTCCTTGGGAGCGCGTGCGGCGCGTGTGCACGTGGGCGGCGCATGGGACAGCTACGAGAATGCGTGTGCGGCGCGTGCGGCTGTTATGGACCTCCGATCGATCGTCGGAAAATACCACCGTGCTCGTCTCACCCTGAAAAATTCGATGGTATGCTCAAAATCGATTTTCGACAACTTTCGTCGGAACCGACTTTCCGAACCGAAGCTCTGTTTTCGAGTTCGGGATCTCACCGTGGAACCTTAGCTGCGATACCACTTGTTGTGATGAAACACACACAATAGAGGAGACGTGAGAGAAAATTCTTCTTTATTATCACACAAACAAAGAATTACAAAGCTTACAACTCTAAGCTTTACAAAAAAAACTTTCAACCCTCTTTACTCTCTATTCTTACAAATTTGGGATTTTTGGGATTCTAGAATGATTTTCACAAAATTATGGTGCTCCTTTTATAGTTGTCAAAACGTGTTGCCAGCTTCTTCAACACGTTTTGCTTTTGCCAGCTTCTTCAACAAGTTTTACTTTTGTCAGCTTCTTCAACAAGTTACTTTTGCTTGCTGACTCCAACAACTATCTGGTTTGCTGCTTTCACAATTCAATTAACTTTTGGTTTAAGTGATTAGCTTGCATCTAAATAATGCTTTGAGAATCGTGTTTTCCATTTTCTCTAAGCTTGCAATTGTGCCCTTTTTCGTGCAGTGGGTGTTCTCCAATGCATAGTTTTATATGTTACATGAATCTCTCAATGGTTCCTTCCATTTGCGTCATCGAGCCACGTTAGCAATCCAGAAGATCTGGAAGAATCAAGCCTGAAGTTCTCTCTCTCAAAAGCTTCCCTATCTTAGGAGAGGAGTCCAATGCCTACAAATTGTCTTTGAGAAGCAGGCATAGCAGTGTTCATGTATTTGTGGCAGTTTATGTATCAATTTATTTTCTTCTTCATGCTTTTGAGTGGTGTCTATTGGCATCTAGGGATTGAATGGGGTTCAAACCCCACACGCGAGATTTTACCAACTCAAATAATTGGAAACCACATGTAGTGATCAGATATCTGAAATCCTGTAATGCCAATAATTTGGAGAAGTGATTTGTGTATGAATAGTTTGTGCACGTAGTATTATTGGTTGATAGATCCAGGATCTCGATTGTGTTCCGTAAAGTTCATTTGTTTAGCAATCAAATATTGTGTAACTTACGAAATAGTTGGCCTTCAAAAATAAATCTGTTTGTTAATGATGATTTAAGTGGCATAACTAAACATAGGCTACGGGAAATATTTAAGGCAAAATATTATTTGTCAATGACTAATCGTAACATAAATATTTTTCAATATATTTTTCATATTAATACTATTTGCTTATGCGTAGGTTGTGGTTGATGTAATAGATGGAATCCTTATTAAACAAGTTCTACGACAGAGAGGTCACAACATATGGGAATGTTTTCAAAATGTCATGGTAATTTGTCTGACATGATATTGTTGTTGTTGGTTGGGAAGGAACAGCACATAATTAGCAATTTTGTTGCCGATAATTAACTTTACTTATTGTAGAAAAATACTATTTAGTTGATGCGGCATATATGCACACAGGATGAAATGATTTTCGTAGTGGCGGAAAGAAGAGATGTTCAATCAAGGTCATGCCAAATTAAGAAATGTTATTGAGCGTGTTTTTGGTGTTTAGAAAACTCGTTTATCAATTTTAAAGCGGATGCTGTCATATCCATTTAGTGTTCAGATAAATATAATTATTGCATGTATTGTGATACATAATTTTCTTCGAAAGTTATAAATACTACTGTTGTATTATTTTCATAGTATGACAATGAAGAAGTTGAGTTGGAAAACAGCAATCAAACAACAAATGCAAGCAATTTTTTTGAACTATCATATCAAGTCTTCATGCAACAGTTACGAGAGTAACTTGAGAGTCAACTGTTTCAATGATGTAATTGATTTATTTTATATTTTAAATATTATAATTATTATAATTTTTTTTAAAAAAACTTTGTATTTGGAGTCTTGTAATTTTATTCTAATAAGTAATTTAAAATTAATGATTATCTTATTTTATGTTTGATTTTAATTATATTTTTCATATGTTTAAAATAAACCACCCTAAATTATCATATTTCATGTGTTTTTAATTTTCAAAACAAATAAATTATCACTTATATTGAGACATTGAAAAACAAAAATAAACATATCATTGCTGATGAAAAAAACAAACCACCAAATTAAAAGTAATACTACGCGCATAAACTATTCATTCGCAAACCACTTCTACAAATTATCATCGTTGCATGATATGACATTATTATATATAATTTCTTTTTAATTATAAAGATTTTAGTACAAAATCAAAATGAACATATGCTTGTGTCCCCTGTATGTTTCTAAAAGGTGTACAAATTTAAAGAACCGCCCAGAGGTTAGGGGTGGACTTGAATTATCATAAATTTTAAGGAATGTTCAGAAAATTTTTAAGATGGTCTCTGTTAATAAATTATAAAAAATATATATATGTCATATTATACATTTAAAATTGACATTTTATTAGATTTGAGACCCTAATTTTAGATAAAATTTTGAGATTTCAGCCAATCATTTGTGTCGACTCTTGACCACCTATAGTAGGGAGTACTGGTTATGCCTCAAGGATAGACAACCTCTAGTAGGGAGTGGTCATGCCTCAAGGATAGACCGGGCTATAAAAATTATAAGTATATGTGTGTTGTTTATTATATGATGTAAAAAATTGAATTATAATTATTTCTTTTTTTTTTTTTTTGATTTTTCATATTTTGCTCATTTTTATGTTCACACTTACAGATTTGAAAAATCTTTAATCATTTTTCAAGTTTTTCATCAAATCTTAATCAAGGTTAGGAACTTAGATTTTCTTATTTTCTAGAATTATTTGTTGTGGTATTTACATGTTGTGATTCTTTGATCACTCTAGAGTATATTTGAGGAAAAAATCGAAACCGTCTATTACTTACAAGAATAGGATACAAGTGTTTAAACTTACAAAAATATCATTTCACTCTCTCTATTTGCACACTTTGGGATGCCCTAAGCTCAAACACAAGCTCTTTAGTTATAGCCACTGTCAAGCTTACACTTTCACCACTTGAACAGTAACCCACCGAAAGTTTGTTTGTTGGTTTCTCAAAAATTTTCAACAAGCAAGATTTATGGCAATCACCCCTAAAGTTGCCTTGGCCTCTTCCTATCATGCATGGCAGCTGGATATTATGCATGGGAAGCTTCCATGCAGCAGCTGGTTCTCACAATTCTCCCCCTCCAACTGCATCTGTACAATTGTCATCTGACAGCGATCCCGGCTATGTCTCTGCACAGCTCTAGCTTGTCTCGAGTAACCACTTTTGTTAACATGTCGGCTGGATTATCATCAGTATGGATCTTCACTAGTCTTAACAGTTGTTGATCCATCACCCCGCGTATCCAATGATAGCGAAAATCGATGTGCTTCGTCCGAAAATGATACATTGAGTTTTTGCTCAAGTCCATAGCACTCTGACTGTCACAATGTATCTTGTATTTTGTCTGCTTGATCCCTAACTCTTGGAGAAAACGTTTTAGCCACAATATTTCCTTTCATGCCTCGGGTATAGCAATGTACTCAGCTTTTGTTGTGGATAATGCAATACACATCTGCAATCTTAACTGCCATGACACAGCTCCCCATGCAAAAGTGCAGATGAAACCTGATGTAGATTTCCTACCATCAAGATCTCCTGCCATATCTGAATCTGTATAGCCTTCCAAGATTGGATCAGCTCCCCCGTAGCACAGACGAAACTTCGATGTACCCTTGAGGTACCTGAGAATCCATTTGATTGCCTCTCAGTGTTGCTTCAGGGTTAGAGAGAAAACAGCTCACTACACCTACTGCGTGTGCAATATCTAGCCTGGTACATACCATTGCATACATTAGGCTTCCAACAGCTGAAGAATATGGTATCAATGACATCTCATCTATCTCTTTCTTGGATGAGGGGCACGAACTCTTGCTCAGTTTGAAATGGTGCGTTAGCGGAACGCTGACCGGTTTGGCTTTCTGTATATCGAACCTCCTGATTATCCGTTCAATATAACTCTCCTATGAAAGCCACAATTTCTTGTTCTGTCTGTCACGAACAATCTTCATTCCCAAAATCTGTTGAGCTGGTCCTAAGTTTTTCATGTCAAAAGACTTGGAGAGTTCCTTCTTCAGCTGGCTAATCTTTGTTGTTTCTTGTCCAACAATCAACATGTCGTCCACATATAGTATAAGAGCTCCGTTCTTCGATTTTACGGCCCCAAAGTAGAACCAAAGCTCTGATACCATTTGTTGTGATTCTCTGATCACTCTAGAGTGTATTTGAGGAAAAAACCGAAACCTTCTATTACTTACAAGAATAGAATACAAGTGTTTAAACTTACAAAAACCTCACTTCACTCTCTCTATTTGCACACTTTGGGATGCCCTAAGCTCAAGCACAAGCTCTGTATTTATAGCCACTGTCAAGCTTACATTTTCAACACTTGAACAGTAACCTACAAAAAGTTTGTTTGTTGATTTCTCAAAAATTTTCAACAAGCTAGATTTATGGCAATTACCACCTAAAGTTGCCTTGGCCTCTTCCTATCATGCATGACATCGGGATATTATGCATGTGAAGCTTCCATGCAGCAGCTGGTTCTCACATTTTATTGATGAGCCATGTTGCTTGAAGTCATGAAACGTATTAACTTAAGTAATGTTTTACTATTTGAATTATATATTTATTTTCTACTCTCTTAATTTTTTTTTTAGAATTATTGTATATCCAATATTTAACACATTATCAAACAAACACAAATTTTAATTTTTTTTATCGGTCTACCCAAAGATTGAAAATTGTAGCAAACATCTACCTATCATGTAACATATCTATACTCGATATTTGATACATTTTTCGATCGTATATTTAAATTTGATATACTTTTCGATCTTCGGATTGATGAATTCAAAAAATTTCAGGATTTGTGTATTTTTATAACGTGTCAAACATTGGATAAGATTGATAATTTTCTGACTTTTTTAATATTGTATTTTTATTATACTACTTGATATATATATATATAATATATATATATATATATATATATAAAAGGCTCATATTAATGTTTTTCTTATTAGATGTATTTATTTTATTTATGTTAGTTTAATTTAACTCGGGGTAGGATTATATTCTGGGTATGTCCCTGGGGGCGAAGCCACTTTTATTTATTGAGGGAGGATTTTGTCATTTTAAAAGGTTGAATTTATAAATTCACGAGGGTAATTTTATTATTTACTTAATATTAATAGTTGAAAAAAAAATTGGAATCTGCTGACCCGTGACATACGATAGGCTTTTCCCCTCCCTGCAAATTGGTACTTTTATTGGTTAAAGAAAAGCAACTGTTTATATTAAGGGGAGGTGCTCACGGTTTGGATGGTGTTAACTATTTTGGAAATGTTAGTAAATTGAATTTTATCAAGACACCAAGGGTAATCTGAAATTTATTCAAATTGAAATGATCTTCCTCATATTATACTTTTCTTTCCTTTTTTAATTATACAACCTAAAAGCAACTTAATTTCCTCATCACTTTTGTATGGGTGACGTACCAATAGCCAATAATTACATAATAATATAACATATAAGAATTTAATGAAATAAAATTATTCTTTAACACGAATAATAATGTATTATAAAATTGTTACATTTTGAATTTCATATCTTTTATACCACTCTAAGATGGAAACTACCTAAGCATACACTGTCTTAATCAGAAGTTAAATCTTTCTCCTTATTATTTATTTATTTATAATTTTATGAGAGTAAGATATTATTTAGTTATTTATGTAAAGTATTTTTTTTTTAATAATGATTTACCAAAACAGTGCATGGTCAAGAATCAAGGTTATGTACATCGGAGTCTATAAGCTACAAATATTATATTATATTATATTATATATATATATAAATCAGAATATAAAATTTGTAATTCAATTAACGTGTTATTTTATCATTTCACTGTCACGTTTACGAGAGCAACACTGACATCATTATCATTAATTGAGAAACAAACTTTGCATATAATATCTACACTATGATTTAATTATATGAAAATATATGGAGCTAATAAAGAATTATTAGAAACTCAATCGTCAAATCATCCTTTCCGAATTTAAGCGGAGCAGGTAAAATTCTTGATTGTCCAAGACTCTTATAAAAATAATACACTCATTAGATTCGAATTCAGGACCTCAAAATGAGATCATGCATCTTACACCACCAAATCACAGCTCTTGACGGCAAATGAAAGCTCTTTCATGCAACCTTAGTGCAAGAAGATGAATTATTATTATTATAATAATTATTAATCCCATTTAGACAAAATAGTAGAGTGAGCAAAAGGGCACATGGCAATATGGATCACATTTCACTCATTCACATGGACTGATAGATATGATATGAAAGGTCAATGAATCCTCTTTCCTGAGATGGGTAAAGTATTTTTATTTGGCTTTTCTCTCATTGACAGTTGAATGAAAGAGAGAGAGAGAGACCTAGAGGGACAAAAGGCACGTTATTAAGGAATGGAAAAGGATTGAAAAGATGCAACAGTTGTTGTTCTTTTTTCTGATCACTCTCCTTATTTAATTTTTGTATTATAAAAAAAAAAAAAAAAAAAAAAAACTAGGAAAATGTGCATAGCAATGCCAATGCCAAACTTCAAGCATAAAGGAATGGTCAATGACTCAAATTAATAAATAAATAAATAAAAAAAAAAGCAAAGAATAATGAATGAATGAAAGAAAGAACATTGTTTGTGATTGGGAGAAAAAGGAGAAGGATTAGTCAAGTCATGCACTAATTATATGCTTTTGTGAAAGAGGAGGAAATGAAAAGAAAAAGACTCAGTTGCCAGAATCAAAGCTTATATGCACTGGCAGACGTCAGGCTCTCAGTCTCATGCATGGTGTTGGCACTGTCTTATTTAATGCATTGGCATTGAATTGCCCCAAATCAAATCTCCCCTTTTATTTATTTCTTTATTTATTTCCTTATAAATATTTCTGGGTTTCGATGGGGAGTGGGGTCCTTTCTCTTTTCGAGGGACAACCCGAAATAAATGCAAGAAGAGAAGAGAGATACATACATTTTTATTGGGTTTGAATAACTTACTCTTGTTTTAATTTTTTTCTAAATTATAATTATTATTTACTAAATGATAATTTAAATGAAATCTAATGTAATTAATCATATATTCATGATAAAAAATTATGAAAAAATTAATATAATTTAATTTAATACTGGATCTAAATTTATTATAATGATTATGCAACTCTCTTTAATAAATTTTAAAAAAAATTTCCCTTTGGGTGTCGTAATATGTGCAATTGTCGGGACATCTCCTGCTTTTAAAACCGTCGCTTTCAATCTCTCGTCACTTTTTCCCCCTAAAATCACACTTACTCCACACTACATGCTTCACTTGACCCAAACCTAAACCCTAGTTGTAGTACTTGTACATCATCTCTAGGGTTCTTATTTTTAGCAATGTACTTAGATATAGTTCATGTTTCATATTTATACTAGTAGCTTTTCAATTTTTTTTGAAAATTTGGAGATTCTATCGTCAAATCATCTGATTTGTGCTTAAATGGAGTAGATAAAATCCTCGATTGTCTTAGATTTTTACAAAAAAAACGTACCATGTGAATTCGTATTTAGAACCTGGAGACCGTATCCTGAACCCTACACCATCAAGAGGACTTCATTTCTATATAATTCATTGACACAACCCAACCCCATATTGTTTTCAAGCTAGTTAATCAATGAACTAGCTTCAGTCACTCATAATTTTCAACTCGGGGGTGGTTTTTTTTTTTAAATAAATTATTTTGCTTTAACCATTCAATGTTGTTATGTAGTTGCTTACTCTCTTGCATATTTATACTTTTAAAAAAAAAAAAAAAACAAAGGGAACCGAGATTGAGTAGTTATGTTTGGTTTCGTTGATTTGGCATGAGATCTGCTAAACATAGACAGCTAGACCTGCTGCAACTCACAGAAGTAATCATTACCTTGAATATTAAGAGCTTCCAAGTTGAAATTTAATTAATAATGGAGCCCACTTAAAAAAAAAAAAAAAAAAAAAAGAGAAGAAGAAGAAGTTTATTTTAGTTTTTCAGAATTTGACTTGGCATAGCTAATTGCTGTATATTGATAAATACATCTCACTTTACTGCTTAACTTCTTTTTTGTTTTGTTTTCTTTTTTCTTTTTTCTTTTTTTCTTTTTTTTTTTTTTTTTAAAAAAAAAATATTTATTTTGTCCGGTAAATAATATCCATGGAGCATGGACCGTAACATATCATAACACAAGCATGCGTACATGATACATTGGTTATAAATTAGGATAATAGTAATCCATCAAGACATAATCGAAATTGATAAAAAAAAAAATTAATTTTCTTATGAATTTAGTATTAAAAATATCCTAACTATGGGGGTTTGGGCCATATAATCCCGGATTGAATTATTCGGGATCTGAATATCGATAATAATTCATGATTTTTTTTTAATTAAGAAATCAAAATTTAAAAATTATTTTTTATCCAAAATATCATATGAAGTGATATGGACACAGAATTAGAGAGAGAGAATGCTGTCAATATAATAAAAAGCAATTCATCATTGTAAGAGTACGATCGTTGTCATGCAATATTGCAAATATTTTTTTACAAAACTAATAAAAATAAAAACTCAACCAATAGTTATAGTAGTAGTAAAAAAGCTGGTTACTGAAAACTGAGATAGTGGGTATATATGGTGGACTGGGCAGTGTAATGTAATATAATGAAAAATGGCAATTCATCATCTCTCTTCTATCTTTTCTGTGCTTTGGATTTTGAGTTTTAGCATTTTCATAAGACATAACCAGTACTGTGTCTGTGAGTATTAAATGCTTTCTTCTTTCTTTCTTTTTTTTTTTTTTTTTTAAATATTTCATTAGTATTGACATTTCCTCTGCAACGGCCTTTCATTTCATGCTTTCTGCTGCTGCTCTACAAATTTCGTATCTTAATTTCCCACCGACCCTCTCTTGACCCTTTTGTCCATTTTTGTCTCTTTCAGTTGTCTTCTGTATTCTCAAGAAAATGCCTTGTGTCTTCTTTAACAGTCTCCACAGATTCCTTGGCCTTGCTTGCTCACCTAATATCACCTCCAGTCTCAAGCATTTAATGCATTTTACATCACATATATAACATCCTAATATAACCTTTGTTCTAATTTTTTTAAGACTAAGATCGGTAATTATATAATAATAATAAAGAAAATTATCAAATTTTCATGTGGACATACGAGAAATTAAACCTACTTTTTTAAGGGTTTTCCACAATATTAGAAAATACATATATTTTTTCAAATGTCTACACAAAAATTCCATACGGAAATCCGTATGAGAGAACTAATATATATATATTTGAAAAATCTGCATAACTTGGACATGGAGATGGAAAAAGGTCGAGTATGGTATGAGAATGTCAATACTCATAGACGGCCTATTTAATCAATAAGTACGAAAATTATCTCATTTCCCATTCCTTACATATTGGGCCCCAATACTGGTCCCCGTTTACACGAGGATTTTATCTATATTTGAACGAGAATGTCAATACTCATATCTGACCCGTCCAACCAACAAATATAGAAAATTATCACCTTAACCGCTCTTAACATATCTAGCCCCCAAGGGGATTTTGACATCCCTACTTGGACATGCACGAAATCTATTTTTGTCTTATAATACTTGGTGAATACTGAATATTGTGTAAATTAAAATTTGACAAAACAACACCACATGACTCACATCAATTCGATACTTGCAATTTTAAGTAAGATTTCATCGACAAATGTTGTATTGGATGGAAAGTTAGTTGAAATATAAGATGGCTTTTTAGCCACAGCTCCTATATACTACTAGCCTTGTAGTTGGAGAAGAGAAGGATTTTGGACGCAATATCAAATTTGTTTACTAATTTTAAGTCTTTGGAAATCAAACGTCAATCTCTATATTTCAGTTATCAGTATATGAGCAAATGAAACTCACACCTTTCATGTAACAGTACTGAAAATCATGGAAACAAATAACATGGAACTAATTAATCTTCCCATATCATCTTTAATTTTTGAATTAATCACTTTCATCATTAATTAGCTAGTAGGAGGATCAATAGTTTGTATTCTTCTTTAAATTTAGGTTTGAGAATGCAAATCTTAGACTTTGTTTGGTATTGCTGTCTAGCTAGCAGTATTTTTACAATATGGTTTGAAAACTAAGGGAATTTGACTCCACACTTATTTAATACAATTCTATTTATTCTTATTATATTACTTGTTGTCAAAGCTTAAATAATTGCCAATCACTACCGTAGCGATCTGATTTAGTCGAAAATCGTCCATTACGGAAAAAATCATTGATTATCAATTTTTGATTGATTTGCAAAAATACCCATCTTCTTTTTTTCATCATTTTTCTTCAACTTCTTTAGATATTTTAGACACCTCTCTCAATTTTATGATTGTTTAAGAAAAAAATTATGATAAATGAATGATTTTAGTGATTTTTAGAGGATATTGAAAAATGAGTTTTAAATTTATTTATTATCAATCATACAAAATGTCAAATTTACTCTTCATGATTAATTTCAATTAATTGTTCTTAAAGTGATTGTCGATTTCCGATTAAATTTATTTATATGATATGATTTTCATTTACAAGACTAATTAACCTCTTGAGTTTGATCACACCACACCCAAAGGCCAAGAGTCACCTAGCTAGCATGAATGATATTAATTAGTCATTAGATATGATCAATTCAGTGCTCAATAATTAATAGGCATAAGGTATTACATGTACTAGATCAAATTTTGCAAATAATATAGTCAACTGTTCAAAGGAAGAAAAGTTCAAAAGAGTGGAAACAAAAGTACCTGCTATGGCACATTTTTAGAGGCATACAAAACCCCACGAACAAATAGTGTTACTGTAAAAGTCTGGAAGAGCATGCAAGTACATACATATTTTTATCAAGATCATGACTAAAGTCTAAAGGCAAACAACAGCATGATCAATTTATATATATATATATGGTCGATTTAAATATATATTATCATAAGACAAGTTTAATTAGCAAAGAGACATATATAAGTAATCATCACAAAATTGTCTATAGAAGGGTATTTTGGTAAAAGATAATAGAACTTCCATATTCAGTAATCAGTTTCCTCTCCCATGGTGAATCCTTCAAAGGCTCAGTCCCTACACTCCCACAACAGGAAGAGGAAGAAAAGATTATGTTATAAGAGCAAGTTTATAAAACTATAATAATGATCAATTTTGGTGTCAAAATTATGTCAATCATATAATCATTCAATAATATATTATCACACGTATTTATATTAATTAATTAATAATAATATTACGTCGTCACGAATATCTCTAACACTCACACAGCCGTGCGCATTGCAGACTGTATCATGAGAAAACGTCTGGAATTAGAACACTGACAGAGCCTATGCTACTGTTTCAACTGGACATTATTTCAAGTCATTTTGGTCAACACTGGGAATTGTGTCCATAAACATTTTCATTATAATTAGAGCTGTGATACTGATAACAAGGGGGATAATATCCTATCTTGCCTTTTTTGTTAGTTCAAACGATAAAACTTGAAGATTTGAGATTGGTCTGAAAGGGTCTAGGAGATTTGATTTTCATTAATTACAGAAAAAAAATTATTAAAATTTCTTTTTCATGCCTTTTATAATTATGATAAATTATCAATTTTCTATCCGAAAATATACTAAAGTTTAGTTAAAATCAAAGATTTTTGAAGTTTATCGATTTATTTTGAAAAACTTTAAAGTGTATTACTTTTTACAAATAAAGAATTAAAGAATGATGATTTTCCTAAAAATTAATACACAATTAATAATTTTAGATGAAATTTAATACACTTTAAAAGTTTTTTTTTTTTTATTTGACTGAAACTTTCAACTATTTTCCAGTGAAAACATAATAATAAGCCTATAATAATAATAAAAAAAAAAAAAACTCTCAAATTTAGAAGGAAATATCAAGTACTATTCCTTCAATTATTGTTTTGAGAAATAAATAATTTCCAATTAGAGATCATGTTATTATCTAAAAATGAAACCCTAGTTTGAACAATAATTTTTTTTTAAAAAAAAAAAAAAAGAAAGAAAGAAACGAGAAATTTACCTAAGAGGGATCAATGGTGCGGCGGTCATCAGCAGCGGCAGCCCTAGGTTGCTGAAACTGAGTGAGCTGCTGGCCAATGCTAGCAGCGAGAAGTGATGCATCGTAATTATTGTTACCATTAGCAGCAGCATCAAAACCCCTTATCATCTGTTGCTGCTGATTGTGATTAAGATTAAGATGATGATGGTGATGATCCCTGGGAAAGAAATTATGATGATGATTAAAGAGATGGTCCCTTCCTCCTCCTCCTCCCCCTCCTCCGGCGGCCCCACCAATGATATTGATCATCCCCGTGTTCTGATGAGCGGCCGAGATTAGACCCGCGTGACCCATGTTCTGATACTTGGAGAGCTCAGATTTAGCGCAGCTGAGATCCATCTGGAGCTGGCGTAGCCTGTGTTGAAGGAACGATATGACTCCAACGCAACCGTAGACTGGGTCCCGCAGACGCATCTCAGCCTCGTAGGCGAGTGAATTCACAGCGTCCTCTCTCTGCGACGGCTGCAACTCGTTCAGCAGCTTCGTCACGTTGCTTGCACCGAACACTTTGTGCACGTTCGCAAATTTCTGTGGCTGGTCCGGTGGGAAGTAAGGCGCGAACGCGCACTCCGGTTGGCACTTTCTCCTTAACAATTTACAAGCCGCACATGGTGAATTCGATGATGATGATGACGACGCCATTTTTTTTTTTTTTTTTTTTGCTCTGTGTAAGAAGAAAAGCAAATGAGAAATATTAGGGTTTAGGCTAGGGGTTGAATTTTTATTTAATACCCGTTGGGAGGATCTGGCTTATAACTATTGATATTTCTCTTCTGATTCTTTATCCAAAATGGGATTCTAAAGAATCAAAGTCAAATCTTCTTAATTTCTTACTTTTGGAAACTAACATGTATGATATATGTATTTAATATAGAAAAATATGGAGACTCTAGAAAGTGGCCATGGTGAAGAAGATGAAGAAGAAGAAGAAGAAGGGGGTTGGTTTCGTGGGATTGGATCTCGTGAAGTAGAATTTTGTTTTGCTAATTTCAATGGAAAAGGGTTTAGTACAGCACATCTCTTGCTTGAATTTCATATAAAATAAAATATTTGTCTAAAATATTTAGACTTCATCAATTCCCTGTAAAGACGATCGAGACTCTTTTGATTTTTTTAAAGTATTGGGATGAGCACATTATACAAAAGCATATAATAAATATATAATACGATAGAAGATGTGAAGAAGAAGCAAATATATAGTTTGAATGAAAGTCTCTGAAACTGACTCTTTGGGATGAAGAATATATATTAAAATTCTCTTATATACATATTCTTATTCTATTTGTCTTGGAAGTTTAACAAATAAATAAAAGATATGAAAGAAAAAAAGAAACGTACTAGTACTAGTAGTAGTCGTCGTCGACGTACGTGCGGGCTTGCGGCTTTTCTTGGTTTGATGAGTCAAAAGGCTTGTGGATCGGAGCTTTTTGATTACAAAAATTGAAAATTCACAATATGAAAGCAAATGTTGTGAAAACGAACGCCTCCTTTTATGGGATTTTAATAAGAGGAGTTAATATTTAATAATAATTAATTCATGCAAAAATGAAGTGTTCTGAATGTTCGCCGGAAAACAAATGGCATATATGGAACATGCATATAAAGATGATGATATTTGTTTGAGTACAAGCAGCAGCAGCAGCAGCAGTAGCTGCTGCAGCTTAGGTTTAGGGAGAGATAAAATTAAAGAAAGGGGGTAAAAAATTTGGCCCCCAGAAGCAGAGGCTAAGGATACGCGGAGAAAGCAAAGAAAAAAACACAGAAGGTAGAGAGTGAGTGAAGAAAAATGAAGCAATGAGTGGTATATATTTGAGGAGGGGTGGCTGTGGCTGTGGCTGTGGCTGTGGCTGTGGCTGTGGCTGTGGCTAGGGCTTGGGCTGGGGCTCACAATTTCTATTTTCTAATTTTTTTTTTTTATATCTTGGCTAGCTGGTTGTTTCTTTGTTTGTTTGTAATTATTATTATTACACTGAGATTCAGAATCATCAGAGATGAGATTTGGAATTGGAGCATGTTGTGTTGTTGTGACAAGACATTTCCTCCTATTTTTTCTCTGTGCATTAGAGGGGCATTACTAGCATCTTCTTTCTCTTTCCATTGTTCTTTTTAGAGGTTTATTAGGCTTTCAGGTTGTGTATCTGTCCCTTGCCCTACCCCAATAGTAACATTATTACAAATAATTTCAGACGACACAAAACATAAGTCCCGGAAATTAATTGAGATGTAAGTAAATTAGCCCGAATAATCTGATTATAAAAAAAAAAAACACCAATAAAATTATATATATATATTTTGTGCATCTCTATATATATACCAAAACTAAATTCCAAATGTATGAGATAGATGAAGATAATTGAACGTCCACTGTTACAAAATCTCAAACTCAAGCCCCCTCAACATTTTTGAGGGACATGAGTTGCTACGAATATTGCTTTACTTGCACTATCATATACTTAATAATTTTGAGAGTTTTTGGGAGTATGCCTAATTTAGAAATAGGGTCTCTTCATTTTTATTTTATATTTTTGAATAAAGTACTTTAAATAACTGATAAATACAGTTTATATCAATTTATTTATACATTCATAGCTTATTATTTTGTTATATTATGTATCATTTAATGTATTTTGTAGTTTGTTTTATGTTTTATTGATAGGAAGCATTGTAGCATGGATTTTGGGACAATTGTACTTGTTTTGGGACCTTACGGACGCATTGGAAGCACCCAGAAAGAGCGGAAAGCGTATAAAATATGACACTAGAAAAATTGATTGGCGTCGCGATGCCCCTTCAACATTCATCCATAGATCAGAGTTGGTCGCCGCGATGCCGCGACAGGAGCCCATAATCTTAATAAATCAGTATTAGATATGCACAAGGACTTCGGGACTTCCCTATAAATACATAAGCTCGTCTAAA
>SKCR01040315.1:0-108724 GCA_019454045.1 Zanthoxylum bungeanum | reverse complement strand
TTTCAGATTCAGTGATAGGTCATTGGATGATCGACATAAAAACAAATGATTGGGATTGATTGAATAAAAATTTATTTGATTTTTGGGTTTTAGTCTACAATGGCCAAGAAAATTCAAGAAGGAAAACTGAACAGTTTCGTGAATTCAATTCACATAACCTTTGGGATGGCTTCGGTTGGTCCAAGATGATTACAGTAATGGACCTACGGCTAAATACGACAATGGCAGTTGTAATAATTGAAGTATGAAACTTCAAGAACTTATGCGAAGTGCTTTTAAGAGAAACTTATCCCATGTGCTTGCTTGTCAGGATCAAATCCATAGCAACAGACACATGGAAATGTCTAAAAAAAAAATACATCCAATTATTATTCATTTACATAATAATGATATATACAAATGTATAATAAATTTCATTTTTTAATCTAAAATAGCAAAATTTATTAACGAATGAAATCTGTATGTCTTTTTTGAAATATTAAATGATTTTATGTTCATCCCTAAAAGTTGAGAGTCCAAATGTACTTTTCCCATAATAAAAAGACTAGGTTTTAAATTTCAGCATTTTTTTAATTATTATTTGAAGTTGAATTTACCTTTACAGTCCAAAAAATAATAGCAGTAATTTAATTTCAGTAATGCAGATCATTCTCTGTTGTCTATGACAAGATTTTTAAAGTTCAAATAGACAGAGACTTCAAACAATTTTCCCTTTGCTATGCATTTCAAAGGGAAAGATTCAAACACAAATCCGAATATTATATTGATCCAGGGATGTGGACTGATTAATTTCGCAAGAGAACCTCCTCCGTTTAACAGAGAGCACATCATTGAGCAGGTTGAAAACGATGATCAGATTGTATTAAAGATGCTTCCTATTTATGGTTCTAGCTGATAAATACGGCCAACATTGAACTTGATAAGATATTAATCTACAGCTACCATGGACAAAAAAGAACCACGACAAGGGCAGACAACATTTATCCTTCAAATTACTACCAAATAAGTCCCTGATAAAAGTAAATTACCAGGATAATCTTGCTTGAATGTGTTGCGGAAAACAAGGAGGCTTCAGCTACTTTTTACAACAACAAAAGAACTGGTCCATGAGACATATCAAGAAGGGGTATTTCCATCTCTCCTCAATAGTTCCTGAAGGAACAATAAAAAATTCATTATATCTATGACAGAACAATAAAACTTTGCCAAAAGTTTTCTGATTCTTCTCAAGATAAGCTATACCTTTTTGGTGACAGCAATTGACATACGCTGCCTCTCTTTCTTCTCTCGTTGGCACTCTGCACACCAGCTTGAACACTCTTTCTGATATTTCTTCAGCTCTCGGAAGACCGAACTGAGAAATTTTTTAATGCATTTTAAGCAAAGCAAAAAGGGGATCAAATTATTAATTTAAATCTAGAAACTAAAATGCATTCCGTAAATCAGTAACTGTATGGGATATGATGCTGATTACATATTCAGGGAAATTGTACTCAATCTAAAACCTAAAATAGTTGGTAATCGATGACCTCTTCTCTCAAGCTAATTATATGCATTAGACACTCATGTAATTTTGATAAAAAAAAAAAAAAATTAAAATTAAAATTTACCCAGACTTAAATAGCAACGTCTTTCTAAAAGACTATTACCGACATATGCTAGTTCCCAAACCCTATTGAACCAACTATTCTTCACCTCGGGCAGAGATGGCCTCAACAGCCAAAGGCTAGATCTCTTGCATTTTTCTAAAATATGAGAACTAAAAATATATATACCTTCTACACCATACAAGTAAGTTGACCCTGCAACCTGACGTTGTGGCTCTAGCACCATGCCGATGGCGACCTCTATGAAGAACTGCACGCCCTGGAACATGAGAATAATCCAAAATTTCCTACAATATTCCACAGGGAAAAATCCAAAAATAAAACATAGGTCAGCTACAGTAAAATGATAGAGGAGAATGATCCTGCCATGACAATACTAGTTTTTCTTTATTACTGGCTCCAAGGTAAATATCAAGTCTGTATAACTTGACGTTATGGAATATCGCAGGAAAAACACTGGTTATTTTTTTTATTTTTTTTGGTTTTTGAAAAGAACACACTCTGGTTAGTTAAATCAGCTAATTATCAGCTTGGATACTATGTGATCATCATCCACCTACCAGTCATACACTTATCATCTAAACAACAGTAGACAGTTACTCACTAGAGATGTAAAAACAATGAGTAAATCATTTGTTCGATATTGATAGGCCAGTCAAAAGAAATTCATAAACCTATAATAAAAGCATGGTCTGCTACAGTCAAAAGAATTAATCTTAAAGATTAACATACCTCTGATTGGGTTTCTGTATTCACATGTTTATCACATCGGACACCCCGAAAGAACAATTCTCCACCAGAAAATTCCGTACCCAAGCAAACATTTAAGGTGACTTCTGAGTCATCCACATGGAAACCTACAAAGACAGCCATTGACATTTCAAAAAAGCTTATGACGGTACAAATATAATACCCAGAGTTTTAAGACAGAGGACGGACAAGGGAATGAAAAAAAAGTAAGAGAACTAAAAAAGAGAGAAAGGATTTCTTTGATAAATACTTTGTATTATTAATTAAAGGGCAATGAAAATAGAGCTTAAATAAGGAGAAATCACACAATATAAGGCTAAACCCAAGATGAAACTTTTGTTAAGTAATGGATGATGATTATGGAAAAGTCAAGAACTGTCATACAATGTTTTTTTTTTTTTTTAATTAATTTTTTGCTTATTTGAAAATATTCATAAAAACCTAAAGTACAGTCAGTAGCTAGAATAACAAAAGTTACATTTTTTTACAATATCCCAGGATAAATGAATCTGGACAAAAAGATATTTTAATAGATTTCTCTTGATAACTTGCTCCATTTGCCAGTCAAAATGTTTGAGTCTTCTACTGGTTCATAAAAACAGGCAGCAATAATATTACTGTACTAAAAACGAAAAGCAAAAGAAGTTAAAGCACATACCAAGTTCAACATCTCGATCCATTCCATATTCAACAACAAAACCATGATGAGAATCTAGTGTGGACCCACCAACTTCAGGAAAGAAAACTACAGAGTTTCAAGCAAAAAGGAAAAAAATGAGTTTACACCAAGGTTGATAATTATAATCTTCCATCTTATGTTTTACTGTGTACTCAGCATCTCAAAGCGCATCGAGGTATGATACCTTTGGATATAGGACGTATAAAGTCATTCATCAACTTGTCCAGCATGTTTTCTAGGCCAAAGTCATCAAGAACAGCACCAAATTTGTTCATTGTGTTTGGTCGCATGATTCTGAATCTTGTGTCATGCACCCATCTTTCAAAGTTCTCTACCTAAGCAATCAGAACCTGATAAGACAATTTAAAAACTAAAGACAGGGAAAATAAATAATATTGCAAGCCGAAATGAGAAGCAAGAAACAATACCTCAGATAACAACATTTCACAGAAACGTGGCTGAAGCATTTCAAAAGTATATATTCCTGGAATTGGTTCAGCCATTATACTTCTAAAACTTGCCTCTGTATTCACACGAATTGCTTCGAGAAACGAGGGGACAAGGAAATTGTGAGCATGCATGGTATACAGCTCCTTGTGAAGAGGCTGCAGAGAAAAGAGAATTATCAAAAAGAACGAAAGAAGACGGGTATGAAAACTCAGACAAAGCATCATATGTTGTATTTTCTGTATGAGACAAAATCTCCATACTTCTTGCCTCTTTCTCCATGAAATCTCAAAGGATTTAAATGCCATTTCTCATGTACAGAAACTTTGGTGGAAATTTCGTAAGAAACATTAATGATCTATGATCTATCTGATTATAAGACCTCCATGTCAAACATTCAACATAAAATAAAACAGACCCGGTAGTTTGATATTATCCTCTGTCTGTACTCTCGATGCCGTTGAACCTATAAAATGAAGGGGAAAACAAGAAATCAAAAATAATTACGCCAAGCAAAAGAGAAACCTAAATGCATAACTGGTACACCAGTTGGTGTCTAATATCATAGCAGTAAATGAAACGATATACACAGTAGACAATCATTGGAAGTGCAAAGACAAATTTGCTCTAGTCATTCTAACTCAAATCTGTTTCTCCCCCGTGTGTTTTTAGCCTAATTCCACAGACAATACCAAATCCTCCTCATAAACCACAATTCATTCAAAACTCCAGTTCATACACTATTTCGGGTATGTTTGTAACTGTTGTGCTTGTGTATAGTTGTGAAAGCAAAACAAGTTAAGGGTTTGGTTAATACCATTTTTAATTGGCAACTAATATTATTATCTACCCAAGACTAGTGGTTTTATTCCAAAAAAGTTGTAAAATAAAAGCCACAACACCTCAATCCCAAACATACCTTTAGTTTTCATCACAAAGCACAAAATCCAACTATTTCAAACATCAATTATCCCACATTTTCTCAACAACCAAACAAACAAACACTAACTAATCCCAAAAAAATAAATAAATCAGTAATAACACGTTTCCATCTCTCACATAGGGCAAAGAATAAGGTTTCACTTCTCTAAAAGTCGAGAAATTCAAGAAAACCTTACTGTAGTATAATCATCGAGTGATATTATGCCATGTATATATTCATTTACTCCAGTGTTATTAAAGGCGCAAAAAGTCCTGAAGTCTAGGCACGCGCCTGAGGAATGTGAGGCCCATATTTGTATTTATAATTTTTCAATAATAAAGAGGAACATGTATATTCTTCTAATCATTTTGTTTTGGGTGTTTTTTAATATTTTGACCAAATTATGACAAAACATTTATAAATTATTACACTCAATTAAATTTATATACATCACTGTTTTCATAACTAAGTTGCTATAATAACCAAGATATTAATATTTACTTATATTATCTTATGTACAATTTTTTTTTATTGATTAATATAATCTTTTGGTTAAAATTATATCCCAATAATTATAAATGTTTGATCTATTATTAATTATTATGGCAAATATTTATACTTTACAAAATATAAATTTTTCTTATAATTTTTAATAACCCAAAAAATTATCTAAAAGCCATGTCAAAAGTAAATAAATTAAATTAAATTATGAGATTTATTATTATTCTTCTTAACTCTCTCTGTTGGGGAAAAAAAATAAATCAAAAACTGTAAAAAAAAAGTGAGCTTTAATCAACGAAATCTAGTCAAAAATCAAGATTTTTGGCATCAAGCCTCAGCTAACTCATTGGCATCAAGCGCGCGCCTCGTTGACTAGGCGCGCGCCTGATACATGTCGCCTCGCATGGACACCCTCTAGGCGCAATGACGCCTCTACCCAGGCACGCCTAAGGCGCGCATCAACTACATTCACACCTTATTGGATTGTCCTACGGATGACTTGCTCCAATACTGCATCATACATACAACAAACACTCCAATAAAGACATGGCATGTTTGCATTTATTTTGCAATTGTCACACAGATTGGTAATCGCTAATCAGTTATGATAAATGAATATGCCGCAGAGCATAATATTACTAAATGATTATACTACAGCGGGAGTGTTAAAGACTTTCTTCTCCTCCTCAAAAAATTTGATTAACACAGATACATTAACATAAAAAAAAAAAATGAGCAACAGGATTCATACACGTGTCCGTTCACCGTCACCGGAGTATTTCATCAAAATATCGCGCATGTACTGGAGCTTGACGTCACGTGACATGGAGAGCACAGTAGGAGGCAAGTACCGTTCAAGGGAGCTAAAAAGGAGAGGACTGAAGTCCAATCGCAGATCATCATAGCTATCTGGTTTGTGGTCAGCGCTAGGATTCAGTCTCAGTCGGTGCGAATCCGGTGGCACAACGACGGCGCCGTTCGTCGTTGCGGGCTGCGCCTGATTTCTCCGGTCGATGGAAGCTTCTAGAGGCATTGAAAGATGGTATGTATTTGCCGGTATTTGGGAGATGAACACGTGTTAGGTTGAGTTGAAGAAGAATAGAAGAATTAGATAGAAAAGCGAGCATTGTTGGTTCGTGGGGTATTTTTCATTATTATTTTTTTAAAGAATTTTAAGATTATTTTTTTACATTAATATTACATTGATTTACTCCCAAAAAAAAAAAAAAATTATAATTGTGCTAATCGATTTTTGAAAATTTCCAAAATATAATTTCATAAACAAATTATTATTATATTCTTTTAATTTTTATGTAAGTGCATCTAATTAGTTTTAAAAAATTTCAATAAGTATAATTATTTAAAATTCATTTAACTTGATTTTAATTTCATAAAAATATACTACACATTGAATAACTACCAACTCACTACAACAAAAAAATAATAATAATAAAAGTGAATGGTTTTTATTTGTTTCTTGATGCTTCTACTTAAGAAACAAACAAATAATATAAGTATATTTAAAATTTAAAATTTCTAAATTCTCCATCTATAAAAATAAAAAAATTCAACTTTAAATATGTCACATAATCTCACCATAAAAAAGGGTATACCCATGCTAAACAAACCAAAGATTCCAAAGCTTGAAGAATCAATTTCTCTTCTTCTTGACGTTTAAGTTGTAATTCCAGCCTCCACGCTGAGACATTAGTAAACCACAGGAAACTCACAATGCCCTCAGAAAGCAAATTTAAAGTGCAACAAAAAGAGAATGTCAAGAGGAATATGGAGCTTAGAGACACAAAGGAACCCACTTCAGGTAAAACAGAAACTGGGTCATATAGCTTGTATTACATATTAAAGAAGATGGCGCCATGAAGTTGATTTTTCTTATTTATATACCTTCCCTACATAACTACAACTGTACAACCACCTGAAAGTTCACTGCTGTTAATACCCCATCAGTTTATGATGTTCTTGTTCATCTTCTGCATTCGTGCTGATCCAGGGCTTGGTTTCCATGGCCTCATTTGAGGCTGTGGATAAAACTGTTGTCCGGAAACACGAATGGGAGCATTCATCTCATTTTCGAAGTTTGCTTGCAATGGATTTTTGCTGAAGCATTGATTGCACTTCCTGTTGCTGTTGATTCTGCTTCATGATCGCCTGGTTGGTCTAGATATATGCCATGTCTTGAATATTTAGGCGTCTGCATTGGTACCTTGCCTGTGTTTCTCAAAATTGGAAATCCACCCATCAAGCCTCTTCCTCTAGTTTGGCTATCAGTTGAACTTGGTATGTTGCTGCCCATATTTTGCTAATGGAAGGGATTTGTCCTCCCCCTGGGTCTTGAATGGAGCCTCTCATACCCAAATTATCACTGAAGGAACCATGACCACTGTTTCTATGTTGCACCTGGGTTGCTCCACCCAAGTGCATTGCGTCCGAGCTGCCCACAGCTGCCCCTAAGCCTCCCATCATTTTCATACACTGCTTGCGTTGCTCCTGCTGTCTCTGCCTTTGCATCATTGTAACCGTATTACTCAAATATATAATGCCTTTCCGGCCGCTCAGGGCTCAAGCCGCCAGTTTTCTCGAGCTGTATTCTTATTAAATGACGTCCAGAGATTTTTTTTTGAGTGAACCGAATGTTTCCTTGGGGAAGCAAAGGACTTCCACTGAGAAGATTCTTTGAAGGTAACTGTCCGCAGTTCTCGGATGCGATATGGTCACATATGGGAATGAGCATGGAAGTCAAGAGCTCCCGTGTCCAATTGGAAAATTGCGGCTCAAGCGCTCCAGCTACTGGAAGAACACCCCCAGCAACAGAAGCTTTTTGAGTGGTTGGGCAATTGTGGGAAATTGTTGTTAATTGGGAATTATTTGGTGTTGTTAAATAACAACAATTAGTAATAATTTCATGTTGGAAATTATTAAGTAACAACAAGAGTTGTTAATCAAATAATTAAGTAACAACAAGAGTTGTTAAGTAACAACAATTAGTAAAATGTTAAGAGGGGAACATATGGTACACCCATGATGGTGTCATTTTTGGAAGGGTTAGAGAAAGTCATTATGCATCCTAATAATGTGTTTAATAGTAATCAATGCATGTGATTACATAGTGACTTGGTTTCCCTCCTATAAATAAGATCGTTTGTTTATTGAGTTAAGCAATCAATTAAGTTTGATTAAGAGGTCTCTACAAAGCAATTGTGTTGTGGTTAATATAGATTTATTTCAATTAGTTTGTAATTAAATCTAGGACTAGTAATACATCTATGGTTAGATCTTAAGAGGGTAAACATATAAATATATTAGGGATTATGTTTCCTAATATTGGTATCAATAGCTTAAATGCATGTATTCTAGTTAGATTACACAAAAAAATTGCATGAACATGCATGAAAAATGTTGTTGAAAATGCTCTTTTTTTTTGTTTTTTTTTAAAAATAATTTTCTTCCAAATTTGGGCCATAATAACTTTCTGTAGAAAATTGATAATTGCATGTTCAAATATTTCGAAAACTAGGACATGAGATCTTCAATTCGGTATATCATTTGCTTAATTTAGATTAAAATTGAGAAAGATATGGACCCTAGAATTGGCTAGATGATTTTGTCTTAACTCAGAAAAACATCCCAGAAGAGTCGTACTACATGTCATCCGGTATTTAGAAAAGAGGACAACAAGTCGTCCGAATATTGTACGACAAGTCGTACACGTATAATCTATTAACCGACATGTCATCCGGGTAAAATATAGACGACAAGTCGTCTGACTCTTTAGCATATACCGACTTGTCATACGGTCACAGATCTCACGGACGACATGTCATCCGTGCGTGACAGTTAACCGAGGCTGGCCGGCGCGTGAGAGCACGTGAGGGCGAGTAGGAGCCTGTGGCCGGCGAGTGAGGGCGAGTGGGAGCCCGTGTCCGGCGCGTGGAGGCGTGTGAGGGCGAGTGAGCCACTCATGTGGCGCGTGAATGACACGTGGATATATGTGTTGGCCCGTATTGGTCATGTCTGTATCAGTTTGCTTCGGTAATTCCGATCCATTATGATTAAATGTCTAATCCTTTTTGCATATTGTATTAATCGGTCATGATAAATTTGTTTTATCATATAAACTCTGTGTTTATATAAATGAATATCTTTGTGATATTTATTTTAGTCAATGTAACTTTGTGTTTCATTGTATTGATTTTTCATGTATTTGTTGCACAAAAAAAATCATGCTGATTATTCGAAAAACTGCAAAAATGGTTATGACATCCGCACACAGTGAAAAATTGAAGGACATGTTGCTGGATTTGGATAAGTATCTGATGACAGAAGGTGATTGTAGGACACATAACTTGGGCGACGCATGCTGTTCTAGACTCAGTGCCTAGTTGAGAGTACGAAATAGTCCGCGGGGAACTAAACCGGAGAATAATGGAGTCGCCACCCGGTGTGAACCGGGACAAAGGTTTAAGGCCGCACTCACCCCTCGCAAGGGAAGACCTCAAACCATTGGGTTCGGAATGGTTTCTTACTTATGTCATTATGATGATATAATTTGTGCAATAAATCGACCACATCTACTCAATAATCATGTTCAAAGGTCACCTAGATCTAATATGCTTCCGTCTAACTAACTCCTAATCGAAGTTTGCAAGCTTGAAAGTAAGTCTTTAAACAACAAACACACAATATCACACATCGAACATATTAAGCCATCAAACCAACGTAAACAAATAATTACTTAAACATAAATATAAACTAAACTAAATATCATGCATAAAAGAATATAATCATACTTTAAAATTAAATAACAAAACTAAATTAAAGCATGCTTAAAATAATAAACGAATAACCTAAGGACTATAACATGCTCGAATACGAATTTGGATGAGACGAGATACATGTATCTTAAGTGGTATGTGGCATTGTATCCCGAGTGCAGACCATACTACCGTCCATTCGGAATCGGCTATGGAATTTACGTCCGGGTTTCCATCCGATATACCACAAAAGGGAACACATGTCCCGCTCATCCAACAATCAAATCATGCCTCAAACGACTCTCATGCAATAATATTTTAAAATGAATGAAATAAAACGAGAAAAGATAAGTAAAAAGGTGCCCTCAGGTCTAGCCTCTTTTGTCGTCTAAGAAAGGGCGTTACACGTCCGTTGGAAGAGTGATTGATCCGATACTTTTCCGATTTGTTAACTTAACGTCTTTCCTCGCAGTTTTGTTGTTCGGGCTGCTGTTTTTGGTCCGTTTCGCTGCTGTTTTGCTGCTATTTTTCAGGTCACTGTTTTAGTGATTTTGTGGACTGTTTTGGATGATTTGGAAGGCTTGGGGGTTGCGTTGCGGTTTTGAGGGATTTTTATGCAGTTTTTTAGTGCAGTTTTAGGGTGATTTTAGGGCTGTTTTATGGGCCAAAGTCACAGCAAATACTGACCAGAACAGTAAGCTAAACTCGGCAGTTCACTAGTGCAGTGAAGCCGTTTTCAGGGCTGACTTGGGCGCACAATTGGGGCTGCTTTTGGGGGATATTTTGCACGACTTTAAGGCTGTGAATAAGGTTTATTTGAGGGTGTTTTGGGGGCGTGAATGGTGGCTAAAGACGCAGCAAAGAGGGCTTAAGTTTGGGTGTTGGGTGTGAGGGTATAGATGAAGAAAGTGGATTTGCGGCACTAAAGGGTGATTTTGGCTTGATGATTCGGCAATGGAGGCTTGAAGGAGATCCTTGGGCGTGCAAGGGAGGATTAGATGAGTGTCTTAGGCATGCTTGAGGGATATGTATGTGCTAGGGTTGTGAATGGGGGTGAAGGCCTCTTTTTATAGGCAAAGAGAGAAGACTTTCCTAATTTGAATAGGAAAGAATCTCCTAATTGGTGTCTAACAAGGAATGGATCTCCTAATTTGGATTTGTGATTGGATTTGATTTGGTAGGGATTTGATTTGATTTCTTTTATTTAGGTAAGGATTTTACAAGATTTGAACATGTGATAAATATGCATATACCTAAATAAGAAGGCCTTGGGCGTGAATCACATCCCTTGGGCATGGGCTTGGTTTGACTTGGGTATTTTGGGTTTGGTTTGGGTTTTGGGCCTTAGGTAAGCTTTGAAACGGAAGTCCAACAAGCAACCGATGCTAAACAACTTGGATAAATCCACCAAAAATTCTGTTTTCCAACTTTACCCTTCCAACGTCCGTTTCCCGCGACTTTCATGACGAAAGAAGTAGTTGTCTCCATACGAGACTCATCATCGGGCTAATATGCAAAAATGCAATGCCTACAGTCACCCCCACTTTGATGGGATTTGTGTAGTGTATGACAATGACAATTCCTATCAAAGTATGTGCAATGCATTTTTTACTTACCTGGCTCGCCAACTGCCACATGGTTCGCCTGCTGTGTTGAGTTGATAGCGCTAACCCCGTACCTAGGTGTCGCGGTTGTGTTGTTGTTGTCTGAGTGCTAACCCCATACCTAGGGTGTCGCGGTGACGACTCCGTACCTAGAGTGCCACAAATGTCTGAATGCTAACCCCGTACCTAGGGTGTCGCGGTGACGCCTCCGTACCTAGAGTGCCACAAATGTCTGGATTCTAACCCCGTACCTAGGGTGTCGTGGTGACGCCTCCGTACCTAGAGTACCACAAATGTCTGAGTGCTAACCCCGTACCTAGGGTGTCGCAGTGACGCCTCCGTACCTAGAGTGCCACAAATGTCTGGATGCTAACCCCAAACCTAGGGTGTCGCAGTGACGTCTCCGCATAGAGAGCCACAAATGTCTGAGTGCTAACCCCATACCTAGGGTGTCGCAGTGACGTCTCCGTACCTACAGAGCCATAAATGTCTGAATGCTAACCCCGTACCTAGGGTGTCGCAGTGACGTCTCCGTACCTAGAGAGTCATAAATGTCTGAGTGCTAACCCCGTACCTAGGGTGTCGCATGAGTGACGTCTCCGTACCTAGAGAGCCACAAATGTCTGAGTGCTAACCCCGTACCTAGGGTGTCGCAGTGACTCATTCCGTACCTAGAGAGCCACAAATGTCTGAGTGCTAACCCCGTACCTAGGGTGTCGCAGTCGATATCTCCATACCCGGAGTGCCGTACCTGGCAAAACTGATCTGATGTCTCTATACCCGGAGTGCCGTATCTGGCTGATTTGATGCCTCCATACCCGGAGTACCGTACCTGTCTGAACTGATACTGAACTGACGTGGGCTTCGCCCCCAACATGCCATACCCGACAGAAACTGATACTAAACTGACGTGGGGCCTCGCCCCCAGAATGCCATACCCGGCAGAACTGATACTGAACTGATGTGGGCCTCGCCCCCAGAATGCCATACCCGGCAGAAAATGATGCTGATACTCTTTTTCAACACAATGTAGTGCCTCTCTTCGAGATAATCTTGATAGCTAAACATATTTTTGTCCTCAACGGGTGCTTCGCGTCAAAGCCAAAGAATCTTCAAAGTACTCGACACACTCAAACCTAATCTTCTGAATGGGTGATCTGAACTAGACTCCTAGTGTGTGTGTGCTAAGGCTCTTTCGCAGCTTATTCCTTAAGTCAGCCAACTCGATGATTTCGCTTCGGAGAATCGGACCAGTGGGTCTAACCAACCTGGATGTCTGGGTCACGTTCTGTGATTACTGTAGCATACTCAACATGATATGGTCTTCTTTTATTGCATCGTCTCTTTCTTTTCATTTTGGACTTTTCTTTCTTTTTTCTTTTTTCTTTCTTTTTTTTCTCTTTTTTCTTTCTTGACATACCTACCCTTTAAGGTAGCATTTCTCCTCATGGTGGTCCTAATACTCGCCCATGGGTAGCTTCACGCTTATTGGTTATAGGCGGTCTATTTTCCTTTTCATTGCAGAGACTTTTCTTTCTTTATTTTCCAACCATATCATGTATTGTAGCAAAGGCAAATCAGTGTGGACATCCAGGCAAACGGTCATTCACCGATCCACCATCTCTTCAACTAGTCATCTCATCAACCGCTCAAGCTTCTACTATTGAGATACCTTTCATGCTTAATGAGTCTAGCCGAGATCAATCCATTCCGAATACCAGATAAGAGCGCGTCTCGCACTTCTCGTTTCTATGGCTTCTCCCTACAGCACACAATGTCATCACCGGACATATGTTTACCCATCAAAGATTTCTCTCTCACTCATTTCAAAATTTTTTTTTCCACTCACGCACTCACTCTAAGGAACTCTTCCTCTCTACAGCTGACCATGTGGGCTTCGCCCCCGGGATCCATACCCGAAACTCAAACTCAAAATGGGCCTCAACCCTCAGATTACCATCTGAATCTTAACAATGATGTGGACCTCAGCCCTAGGATTTCTACCCAAATTCAATACAGTGCTTTCGCTGTTTCTGATTGGCTTGTCTTTGCCGTTTTTTTTTTCTTCTTTCAACCTGTGAATGTAAAACAAAAACACAAAACACGCAAAAAGGAATGCAATAATGGGTTATATGTATGCATGCATGCACGAGTTCTCTTTATCCCCGTTGGGTTAGGTCTTCTGCGGGTGACTATTCAGTCTTTTGTCCCTCGGGCAAAATACAGCTTCAATCTGTCAACGTTGATCGGCTCTGTGAACTCATTCCCTTCCAAGTCCGACAGTCTCACTGCTCCATTTCCCATTACCTTCTGAACAATGTATGGTCCTTCCCAATTCGGTCTGAACTTTCCTCTCGGGTCTGTTGTCGATGGCTTCAATTGTTTGAGTACCAAATCACCTTTCTTGATCTTGGTAGGACACACATTCTTGTTGAACGCTCGAGCCAGCCTCTTCTGATAGATCTGTATGTGATGCAAGGACTTCATCCTCTTCTCATCCATCAGAGCCAACTGTTCAAACCTTTGCGAGTTCCACTATTGTTCAGGCAACTGTGCTTCTGCTAACACCCGCATGGACTGTATCTCAACTTACACCGGTAGTACCGCTTCCATTCCATAAACCAAAGAATACGGCGTGGCTCCTGTTGTCGTCCTCACAGAAGTTCTGTACCCCCACAAGGCATATGGCAGCTTATCAGCCCAATCTTTATAATTCTCAGTCATCTTTGCCAAGATCGTCTTTATCGTCTTGTTGGCTGCCTCGACTGTCCCATTAGCCTGCGGCCTGTATGGTGAGGACTTGTGATGGCCGATTCCATATTTCTGTAGCATCGCCTTGGTTTCTCCCTGAAATTGGACTCCATTGTCCGTGACCACATGGTGCGGCATACCATACCGGCAAATGAGATTCCGAGCTATAAACTTCGCCATCTGCTTTGCTGTAACATTGCGGAAAGATTCGGCTTCTACCCACTTTGAGAAGTATTCTACGGCCACTACTATAAAGCGATGCACATTCGATGCATTCGGTCGAATCTCTCCGATCATATTTATTCCCCAAGCCGAGAAAGGCCATGGTTCTGACAGCCCGTGCAATTCTGTGTGCGGTAGGTGATTCAAATTGTCGTGTGCTTGACAGTCATGACAGTGCTTTACCAGTTTCGCGCAGTCAGCTTCCATGGTTGACCAGTAATAGCCTTGTCTCACAATCTTACGGGACAAGTTCAATCCGTTCATTTGCGGTAGGTGATTCAAATTGCCGTGGTCCACATACTCTCGTATGTACTTCTTCCATTATCTTCTGAGGTTCTTCCTTTCTTAAACATTTCAGCTGAATACCATTGCCCTGCCTCTTGTAGAGTTCTCCCTTCAGACTCACATACTGAGAGGCCAACTTCTGAATGGCTATTCTATCCTTTTTGCTAGCTTCTTCCGGGAACTCCGCATTTTCCAGATACCTTTGAATATCATGGTACCACAGTTTCCCATCATCGACCTCCACTTCCAGGATTCTACCTATCTCATAGACTGGATTGCTTGCCGTTGTCAACACAAGCGGTCTCATCACCAGTTTCTCTGGATTTTCCCAAGTTGCGGCCAGTGTTGCCAATGCATCTGCCATCTGATTCTCCTCTCTCGGCAAATGCTGAAATTTACAATCGGGGATAGTCTGTGCCAGACTTCTCAGATGGAACAAGTACGGCTTCAACCGTTCTTCTTTCAGTTCCCATTTTCCTTGCATCTGTCGGATCACTAACATCGAGTCTCCGAAAACTTCAACATTCTTAGCCCTCAAGGCTATCATTGCAATCAACCCAAATGCACATGCTTCATACTCAGCCATGTTGTTAGTCACTCCGAATGTCAACCTCTTGGCCATAGGCAAAGTTTCTCCTTCAGGGGTGACTATTACAATCCCGATCCCGGCTCCTTTGCAGTTCACTGCTCCGTCAAAATACATCTTCCATCCTTGGACTACAATAGCTTGGATTTCTTCGTCGGGGAACTCAAACTTGTACTGATCCCCTTCAACAGGTTGCAAGGCCAGGAATTCTGCCACGGCTCGCCCTTTGATTACCTTGGAGGTGAGGTATTCGATGTCAAATTCAGTCAGCAGCACTAACCATCTGCCCAACTTCCCAACCAGCGAGGGTACTGAGTTCAAGTACTTCAAAGGATTCTCCTTTGCGACCACTTGGATCTTGTAAGACTGGAAGTAGTGGCGTAACTTCCTGGATGCCCATACTACTACTAGACAAATCTTCTCCACTTCCTGATAGCGAGCTTCGTACGGAAGCAGCTTCTTACTGAGGTAGTAGATAGCATGCTCTACTCCTGTCTCATCGGCTTGTACCATCATCGCCCCCAGCGCTTCAGGTTCAATAGCCAAATAAAGTACCAAAGGCCTACCCTGTCTCGGAGGTTTCAACACAGGAGGTTTTACCAAATATTCCCTTATTCTGTCAAATGCTTCCTGACACTGCTCGTTCCATTTTACCGGTTGGTCTTTCCTCAACAACTTGAAGATGGGCTCACATACCGATGTCAGCTTGGCAATGAACCGACTAATATACTGGATTTTCCCTAGGAAGGCTCTGACTTCTTTTTCTGTCTTTGGTGCCGGCATCTCAGTAATAGCCTTAATCTTCTCGAGATCCACTTCTATTCCGCCCATTCAGACTGTATGGCCGAGCAGCTTTCCTAATGTTACTCCAAAAACACACTTCTTGGGATTCAGCCATAAGTTGTACTTATCCACTCGTTCAAGGAACTTTTCCAACGCTTCAATGTATCCTCCCTCGTTTTAGACTTGACCATCATGTCATCTACATACACCTCAATCTCCTTATGTATGAGGTCATGAAACAGAGTAGTGGCCATCCGCTGATATGTGGCTCCGGCATTCTTAAGCCCAAACGGCATCACCTTATAGCAATAAGTACCCCATTCTGTGACAAAAGCGCAGTCTGTGCTTATCCTCTTCGGCCATGAGCACCTGTTATACCCCGAAAACCCATCCGCGAACGAGTACATGGCTGACAATGCTGCATATCCACAAGCACATCAATATGCGGCAAAGGAAAGTCATCCTTGGGCATGCCTTGTTAAGATCTCTGTAGTCGACACATTCTGACTTTGCCGTCTTTCTTCGGTACAGGCATAATGTTGGCCAACCACTCGGGGTATTTCACTACTTCCAAGAATCCCACATCTATTTGCTACTTGACCTTCTCTCTGACCTTCTCGGCCCATTCGGGTCTCATCCTTCGGAGTTTCTGCTTTACAGGCTTCATATTCGGGTATGTTGGTATCGCATGTTGGGTAGTACTTCTATCTAACGGAGTTGATATCGAATATGCTTAAGTCATGCAAGTTAGAAAGCGGAGACTCAGTCAAGTAAGCAGAATTATTGTCTTTATTGCCAACAACAAAAGGAGTACACTCAAACAAGTCTGGAAGGAAAATATCATCATCTTCTACAGATATTTCTCTCTCTACAACAGGATCCATCTCAGGTTTCTTTTCTTCCTCGAGTGTTAGGGTCTCCAACTTCATGAGTTCTTCCTCCCACTTCTCATCCTCTTTCTTTGCAACTTCTCCCGCCAGCGGCTTTTCACCAAGCATATCCTGGAAAATCTCGAATCCGGGTACCACAACCCCGTTGACTTCCACCGGTTCGGGTTCTCCTTGATACCCTGAGGCCTTAACAAAGCACTCCATAAGCTTTAGCCCTTTCTTCTGGGCCTTGGGCTTGTCTTCGTCAGACCGGTATCCCAAACCCTTTCGAGTATTATGCCCTTTGAAATCTGGTAGTGTCGAACCCTGGCCTGGCTCAAACTTCATCTTCTCTATAATTCGGGCTACCTTGGGATCCACCCACTCTTCAAAAGTCGCCGACACTTGGAACCTTGCGAAAGGTTATATTTCCAAAGTGGCTACAGCATTATCCACCTCGACTCGGATAGTGACGATTTTCCCGTCATAAGGGAACTTGATCATCTGATGCAAAGTAGAGGGCACGCCCCCAAGCTTATGGAACCAGGGCCTTCCCAACAATAAGGCAAAAGTGGCTGGGATGTCCAGCACAATGAACTCCATTTCATCCTCAACTGGGCCAACCTTGACTAATGCGGCAAAAGTACATTCGACTCCTCGCTTGCTATCATCATAGGCTTTGATAGTCATATTGGAAGGACTCAACTCAGTTGGCTTAATACCCAGCCTCGCTAGAATTTTCAATGGGCATACATTGATGGAAGAGCCATCATCCACCATCACACAAGAAATTTTCTTGCCCCTTACCTCAGCTCGGATGAACAAAGGCCTGTTGTGGTTTATTTCCTCGGCCGGAAGTTCTTCGTCAGAGAAGGTTATTTGCAAGGCCTCTTTCTGCACCGACCCCACAAACATCATTGGATTAGCATCCTCAGGTACCACTATTTTGCTCAGGGCTTCTACCATAGCCCGCCTGTGCTCTCCAGATGCACACAACAACTCCTAGATACTCAGGTGTGCTCGGGTCTTCTTCAGTTGCTGTAGCACAATGCCTCCCTCAACAGGCTCAGTATTCCCAGCCACTTCTCGGCCGTCTATCAACACTTTCTTTCCTTTTTCAACAGTATCATTGTAAAAGCGCCCACACCGGGTCATGCTTTTCACTTCTTCTTCCCCACCCCCACTTGAGAAGTCTTCCCAGAAATCCTCCTTCTGTTCTGCCTCATCTTCACTATTACTGTCCCAAATACCGAGGCAAAAGGCTGTTTGGTCAAAGGTTTGGAGGACAAGGTCCTCTGGTATGCCAGAGTTGATCATGTAGGTAGGTGGGGGAACAGAGTGATAATTGGGTAGAGGATTGCGGTGAGTGTTTGGTTGTTCTTTTTCAGGGTCGGGAATCTTGTGGGAGTCTATTAGGTCTTGGACTTCGTGGCGAAGCCGGGCACAGTTATCGGTGTCATGACCATGCTGTTGGTGGAAATGGCAGAAGCGGCTCATGTTTAGGTTTGATGGGGGAGGATTTGGGAGTGGTTTTGGTTCTAGGGGTTTTAACAGCCCTTGCCACAGTAGCTTCTCTAGTACCTTGGACAAAGGTCTACCCAAGTTAGAAAATCACCTATTCTTTATGGCTGCAATCTCTGCAGTAACAGGCTTAGCTCCTGAGGATCCTCTGACAGTCCTCCTGTTCAAACTATAGAACTTTCTGTTCTCAGCCTCCTCCTCTTCAATATCCATTATGGTTTCTCTCAATTGGCGGAAATCCGCAATCATTGAAGTCATTCTCCTCAGTTTACTATAGATCGAGGGTTTAGTTCCCTTGATGATCATCTTGATCTGATCTTTCTCGGAAGGTCTGGTCTGTATCTTTAAGAGCTGGCTTCTCCAGTGGTCAACATACTCCTCAAAGCTCTCCTCAGGCTTCTGCTTAGTATTCTCCAAGTCGCGAGAGTGACAGGTCGATCTCTAAGTCCGTCACATACTGCTTCAAGAAGGCATCAGCCAACTCCCTCCAATCTTCTTTAACCTCTTCTCAAGGCTATGATACCAAACCACAGGTGCCCCATCGAGTGACATCCCGAACATCTTCTGGACTTGGCGCTGAGATAGGCCGACTGAACTCATCACCGAGATATATTGTCACAAATGGACCTTCGGGTCCCCGTTCCCATTAAACTTCGCGATGTCAGGCATTTTGAACTGCACGGGCAACTGTTCCTCAAAATTCATTGAGTTATAATCCAGTAGATCCTCATGTTTCCCTTCAGCTTACGAGTGACAGACTCCATTTGATCACGGAGCCTTTGCATTTCATCCTGAGTCCCAGCTATCCTACCAGCGGCATAGTCAGCCAAATCATCATCAAATACTGGAGCATCATCATTCAATCCATTTTGAGGGCTCTCCCGCCTCTCATTCTCAGATCCTCCCGCAGTGCGGGGCACAGCCATACTAGACATGGCAGCAGTCAGAGCTTGTAGTTGTTCAGTCATCTTGGCGAAGTTAGCTTCCATCTGATCCATTCTAGACCCCCCGTTGACGGATTCACTCATATTCGTTGAAGGTCTTTTGACTAATCTCCCCTCTTCTCTAACCCAACGGGAATCTATGTTGCCTCTTTTAAGGCCACGTGTCAGTGCATATGTGTGCGATGCATGTAATATATAAATTATAAAAAGAAAATTTAAACTATGTGGCCCATTATCATTTAAAAGTATTCAATCATACTATCGCGCGGTGCAAACTTGTCCCAGTTGAAAAGGCCCAACAGGTTTACACTTTGCGGTGATATGGCTAAATGGCTTCAAATGATAAGAGGCCCCGGCATTTTAGAAGCTTTTGGCCCAACTGTCAAAAGACACAAACTTGTCCCAGTTTAAATGGCCCAACAGGTTCATACCATTTGACAGAAGGTCCAACTGGATCCAAATGACGGCGGCCCCCCGCACATAATTATAAGATGACTAACTACAGGTTCTTTATGGCTAAGGTTCACGAGTGGGTTCACGGGGCGCGGACAAAGGCTCTCGCTGACGAAGGTTTGCCCACAACTAGGACTCCCTACTCAAGGGTTCAAACGACCAAGTGAGCGCACCTTTTTTATACCTTACGGTACGTGCCAACAAGTTAAGGTGTGTGACTGACTGTCGAATGGACTTTCCGTTGTAGATTCCCTAGAGGAGGGTGGACGAGGCTCTCTTAAGTACCCTAGCCTCTTAGGCTCTTATCGCTTGGTGACAGGAATAAACAACGAGTCCTCCAAACTAGTCTATCACAACAAGCTACGGGTAATGATCATCTAGGTGCTTTCACAGATTTTCCTCGAAAGGTAGTGAATGAAGGAAGACACCCAACCATCACCTAGCTTTAACTAAGCCTTTGATTAACCTCATCAACCCACTACAGACACGGTCAGCTAATGCACAACTTATACACAACACAAGACATGATTTCGAGGTCGATTCTCTATCCCCAATGGAGTTGCCAGACTGTAGGACACAGAACTTGGGCAACGCATGCTGTTCTAGACTTAGTGCCTAGTTGAGAGTACGGAATAGTCTACGGGGAACTAAATCGGAGAATAATGGAGTCGCCACCCGATGTGATCCGGGACAAAGGTTTAAGGCCGTACTCACCCCTCGCAAGGGAAGACCTCAAACCGTTGGGTTCGGAATGGTCCCTTACTTATGTCATTATGATGATATAATTTGTGTAATAAATCGACCACATCTACTCAATAATCATGTTCAAAGGTCACCTAGATCTAATATGCTTCCGTCTAACTAAATCCTAATCGAAGTTTGCATGCTTGAAAGTAAGTCTTTAAACAACAAACACGCAATATCACACATCGAACATATTAATCCATCAAACCAACGTAAACAAATAATTACTTAAACATAAATATAAACTAAACTAAATATCATGCATAAAAGAATATAATCATACTTTAAAATTAAATAACAAAACTAAATTAAAGCATGCTTAAAATAATAAACGAATAACATAAGGACTATAACATGCTTGAATACGAATTTGGATGAGACGAGATACATGTATCTTAAGTGGTACGTGGCATTGTATCCCGAGTGCAGACCATACTACCGTCCATTCGGAATCGGCTATGGAATTTACGTCCGGGTTTCCATCCGATATACCACAAAAGGGAACACATGTCCCGCTAATCCAACAATCAAATCATGCCTCAAACGACTCTCATGCAATAATATTTTAAAATAAATGAAATAAAACGAGAAAAGATAAGTAAAAAGGTGCCCTCAGGTCTAACCTCTTTTGTCGTCTAAGAAAGGGCGTACACGTCCGTTGGAGGGTGATTGATCCGATACTTTTCTGATTTGTTAACTCAACGTCTTTCCTCGCTGTTTTGTTGTTCGGGTTGCTGTTTTTGGTCCGTTTCGCTGCTGTTTTGCTGCTGTTTTTCAGGTCACTGTTTTGGTGATTTTGTGGACTGTTTTGGATGATTTGGAAGGCTTGGGGGTTGCGATTTTGAGGGATTTTTTTGGATTGTTTATGCAGTTTTTTAGTGCAGTTTTGGGGTGATTTTAGGGCTGTTTTATGGGCCAAAGTCGCAGCAAATACTGACCAGAACAGTAAGCTAAACTCGACAGTTCACTAGTGCAGTGAAGCCGTTTTCAGGGCTGACTTGGGCGCACAATTGGGGCTGCTTTGGGGGATATTTTGCACGACTTTAAGGCTGTGAATAAGGTTTATTTGAGGGTGTTTTGGGGCTGTGAATGGTGGCTAAAGACGCAGCAAAGAGGGCTTAAGTTTGGGTGTTGGGCGTGAAGGTATAGTATAGAAGAGAAAGTGGATTTACGGCACTAAAGGGTGATTTTGGCTTGATGATTCGGCAATGGAGGCTTGAAGGAGATCCTTGGGCGTGCAAGGGAGGCTTAGATGAGTGTCTTAGGCGTGCTTGAGGGATATGTATGTGCTAGGGTTGTGAATGGGGGTGAAGGCCTCTTTTTATAGGCAAAGAGAGAAGACTTTCCTAATTTGAATAGGAAAGAATCTCCTAATTGGTGTCTAACAAGGAATGGATCTCCTAATTTGGATTTGTGATTGGATTTGATTTGGTAGGGATTTGATTTGATTTCTTTATTTAGGTAAGGATTTTACAAGATTTGAACTGTGATAATATGCATATACCTAAATAAGAAGGCCTTGGGCGTGAATCACATCCCTTGGGCATGGGCTTGGTTTGACTTGGGTATTTTGGGTTTGGTTTGGGTTTTGGGGCTTAGGTAAGCTTTGAAACGGAAGTCCAACAAGTAACCGAAGCTAAACAACTTGGATAAATCCACCAAAAATTCTGTTTTCCAACTTTACCCTTCCAACGTCCGTTTCCCGCAACTTTCATGACTAAAGAAGTAGTTGTCTCCATACGAGACTCATCATCGGGCTGATATGTAAAAATGCAATGCCTACAGTGATGATATGATTTCTCATATCATCACTTTTAATAACATGTTACAAGAATCTATATGGGAAGGTAATAGGATAGGACAACCGAACAGACTCGGATTGCTACGAAATACTCTCCCGGAAATATGGCAAAAACGACTTACTGATATTTGGAAATTAGTAACTCAAACAGAAGAACTACGTGTTCAGTATAACATAGCCATTGAGAGGTAAGCGATTGAGTATCTCCAATATAAAGCAAAATAATACCATTTTTCCTTTGATGTCTCGGAAATGTTGCAAGGATCCAAAATTTGCTATAGATTTCCCATGGTTGTCCAAGATCAATTACGAGTTACCACAAGAAGTTAAGGATTCTTATCCTAAGACATTTATTCGTTAGAACTCTAGAACCGGAAAAGTTCTAAGTGTTAGATATTAGTTTTTCTATGATAAAAACTATGTTAATGTTTATGTGTGTAATTGTTTGTTATTTCACGGCATGTAAATATTATATTTATTATATATGGATGTTTTATGTTGAATTTAATTTATGTAATTAAATCAATGATTTTCATATACATTAATTGTCACATGATTAAAATGTTCTAATAATTTATGTAATTTTTTAGAAAATGATTTTACATGATTGATTATGTTGATAATATTTTTACATTGGGTAATTGGATGATGATTGGACACATAGTGGCCTTTTGACTCTAACCCCATTGAAAAATTTATTAAACATAATTCATTTCATGATAAAATAAGATAAAAGTATTAACAATTGTGATGAATGTCTGTAGAAATTTTGTGTTTTTTTAATATGGCTTCAGCAACAAAGAACATTATTGCTGAACTCAACAAGGGTGAGAAACTGAATGGCGATAATTATGAAATTTGGAGCATGAAAATCCAATATATGCTAGAAGAATAAGAGGTTCTTGAAACTTTGAAAATGAGCATAGATGAACCTGAACAGGGCACTACGGCCCAACACATGCGAGACCGAGAGGCTTATGAGGCCTGGAAGAAAAAGAATTCCATTGCCTACATTACGTTGCTAAGCAGTATGGATAATGACCTAATGAAACAGTTCAGGAAATATGACATGGCTAAGGATATGTGGTCCATGCTAGCTGAAAAGTTTGGTAGTACCTCAATAACCAAACTCAGGTCACTGAAAAACAAGTTTGACACATACAAGAAACGTTCTGAATTCGCAAATGTCAAACATGATTACTGAACTAGCAGATGTTGGTCATGTTCTTACAAATGAAAAGAAATTCCAAGCAGTCATTCATTCTCTTCCAAATAACTGAGAGCATATGAAGATGCATTTGACCCACAATGAGAGCATCAAAACCTTTGATGATGCTAAACGTCACCTTGAATTAGAAAGCGACCGACTTGCGGCCGCTAAGTCAAATGATGAAGTGTATATGATAGAAACTAGCAAACCTGGGGGTTTCAAGAAGAAAAAAAAAATTTCATGGTGGTGGGTTCCAGTTCGGAAAAGAACAAATTCTCCCAAGCCAGAGAAGAAACAGAAAAATAATCAACATGGGAAAGGAAAACATCCTACCAAAAAGAAAAATATGGCAAAGGTTAAATGTTTTAACTGTGGTAAGAAAGGTTATTTTGCTCGTGACTGCACTGAGCATAAAAAGGTGAATACCTTTCGTGCATATTTAAATGAAATATGTGTTTCAAATTCAATCTTTCTAACTGAATCTAATCCTTTGTGGATTGTAGACTCGGGAGCCACCGACCATGTGGCGAAGGATAGAGATGCCTTCGTGGAATTTTGACGAATTTCACCTGGGGTGAAGTGGATATATGTTGGTAACAACTCACAGGTTGAAGTCAAATGAGTGGGAACATGCAAGTTAGTCATGCATGGTAGAAAAACTTTACTACTACATGATGTATTGTTTGCTCCACAAATTCATCGAAATTTAGTTTCTGTGTTGATTTAGGTTTCAATTTGAACTTCCGTAAATTTGGTGTTGATTTGTACTTAGGTACAATACACTATGGTTCTGGTTGTTTTCTTGATGATTTTATTGTATTGAATGTTGAATGTTTCAATCATAATTCAAGTTTTCCGTTTGTTACTTCATCTGTCAGTGATGATAGTGATGTAATTGTGTGGCATGATAGATTTGGCCACATTGGCCAGCAAAGAATGAACAGATTAGCCAAAGAAGGGTTTCTGGGAAATATTGAAAAGGTAGAATTGTCAACATGTGAATATGCTTGGCTGGAAAAACTGCGAGAAAACCATTTGGAAAAGGAACTAGAGTAGAATTTCCATTACAATTAATCCATTCAGATATCTGTGGTCCAATGAATGTTAGGGCAAAGCATGGAGCATCTTATTTCATCACATTCATAAATGATTTTACACGCTTGTCTATTTGATTGCTCATAAATCTGAAGCATTAGAATGTTTCAAGAAATTTATGAATTTAACAGAAAATCAATTGGAGAAGAAAATTATAGCACTTCGCACTGACCGTGGTGTTGAGTACTTATCTTATCAGTTCAGAGAATTATGTGATGAAAAAGGAATTAGTCGTCAGTTGACTACTACTGCTACTCCTCAACAAAATGGTGTTGCGGAAAGAAGAAATAGAACTCTTTTTGAAATGGTTAGGTCTATGATGGCACAAGGAAATTTGCCTATAACCTATTGGGGTGATGCATTATTAACTGCCATATATGTACTTAACCGAGTACCATCAAAATCTGTGTCCACCACACCATATGAGTTATGGACAGGTCGTAAACCAGATATTCACTTTCTAAAACCTTGGGGTTGTGCGGCATATGTTCATGTGCGTTCTCATGAACATAGAAAGTTAGGCCCAAAAGGAAAAAAGAGTATCTTCATAAGATATTCTGAACAATCAAAATGGTACATTTTCATAGGTGAACATGAAAGTGGAGGCGTGACAGAATTTGAATCACGAGATATCACATTTTTAGAAAATGATTTTCCTAAGCAGTGAGAGATAGGTCAAGATTTATCTCTATATGAAACTCAGGATCACACGGATCACATGATTGGTTAACACTTGGGTTTACCTAATTCAAGTGGGAGTGATTTGAGAAAACATGATGAATTTGTTTCACATAAATCTCAAAATAATGAATTAGTTTCACATAAGTCTCCTTTAAGTGATCCGAGTGGGAATGATGTACATATTCCAAGTGGGAGCAATATGCACGGTTCAAATGGGAATAATATAGAAAGTAAGGAATCAGTTCCACCAATAGAATCCCAATTGAGACGTAGTAATCGTATTGGCATTCATCGACGTCGTTTCAATATCGAATAAGAACCTTTATGATTCTAATATAGAAAGTAAGGAATCTGTTCCACCAATAGAATCCCAATTGAGACGTAGTAATCGTATAGGCATTCATCGACGTCGTTTCAATATCGAATAAGAACCTTTATGATTCTACCTCAAGATGATGAAGAACCTAGAAACATAAGAGAGGCTCTTCAGTGTCATGCTAAGGAAAAATGGATGAAAGCAATGGAAGAAGAAATAGAGTCAATGAGATCCAACCAAGTTTGGGAATTGGTTGATCTACCCAGTGGATGCAAAGCTGTCAAGAACAAATAGATTCTTAAAATAAAGCGTAATGTCGATGGCAATATCAAAAGATATAAAGCACGACTTATAGAAAAATGGTATACGCAACATGAATGAATTGAATACGAAGAGACTTTTCACCTGTTGTAAGGTTTACCTCAATTCGCTTGATTCTAGTTATAGTAGCAAGTATGGATCTAGAATTACATCAAATGGATGTAAAGACTGCTTTTCTCAATGGAGAACTTAATGAAGAAATCTACATGGAACAACTAGTAGGTTTCATAAAAGAAAATGAAAATGAGAAAGTATGTAGACTTTTAAAGTCTATATATGGTCTCAAGCAATCGTCTAGACAATGGAATATTCGATTCCATAATACAATCATTTCGAATGATTTCACAATGATAAATTAGGATCATTGTGTGTACACCAAGAGAGATAAAGATAAGTTCTTTATCTTATCCCTGTACGTGGATGATATATTTATAGCTGGAAATGATAAGGAGTTTGTAAACACATTAAAGAATGGTTATCATCTAATTTCGAGATGAAAGATATGGGTGAAGCTGCATATATTCTTGGAGTCAAGATCTCAAGAAATCGTTCAAATAATTTATTATCTCTTTCATATGAGTCATATATAAAGAAAATTCTTGAACGCTTTCAAATGCATGCTTGCACACCCATTGATACTCCTATCACAAGAACTGAAGCTTTGAGTCGTAGATTGTGTCCAGAAACTCCACAGGAAAATGAACAAATGAAGAAAGTTCCTTATGCAAATGCAGTTGGAAGTTTAAGGTACGCAATATTGTGTACAAGACCTGATATCTGTTTCGCTGTTGGAATGGTAAGTAGATACCAATCCAATCCAGGACTAGCACATTGGAAAGCTAAATATAAGAATATTTAGGTATCTGAAAGAGATAGCCGATTACTCATTGTGCTATCAAGGAAATGATCTGCAATTGCGAGGCTATACTGATGCTACATAGGGAGGAGATTTAGATGAAAGAAAATCTACCTCTGGTTTTGTTTTCTTACTGAACAATGGTGTCATTCCATTGAGCAGTAAGAAACAATCTTGTATAGCCTTATCCACAATGGAGGTTGAATTTGTGGCTTTTTCATCGGCAGTACAAAAGGCTGTATGGTTGAAAATGTCTTGGATCATTTGAGTATATCAAATGAAGCTTGTGGTCCGGTATTAATTAACTGTGATAGTGAAGCAGCGATAGCCTACACAAAAGACCCAAAATTCCATTGTAAAACGAAACACATAGATACCAAATATAACTTTGTGAAAGACATAGTTGCACGAGAAGAGGTAAACATGAAGTACATTTCTACGCAAGAAATGGTAGCAGATCCATTGACCAAGCCTGTTCCTAAAGATGTCTTTGTTAGACATGTAAAAACTCAGGGATTGCATAGATGTTAATGTACTTGCATATTATGATATGTATTTTTCCCAAATAATGTTTACTAATATTAATACTCATTGATGTTTGTATTCATAAATATACTATTCGTTAGTATGAGAAGTATGTCGGACAAGTTAATGATTGTCCCTCTCGCAATCGCCTCCATTACTTTGTGTTAATAGGAGATGAGACAAATTTTTAAGCTAATTATCTGAGTGATAATTTAGAGAGCTCAAGCTTTAAAATTATGTAATGTCTTTATGAGGTCACTTTCTCTGTGATATGACCTAAAGTGAATAAGTTCGGTTCACCTTACGTGTCTTAATATCAGATATGAGTTAGACATTGTGTTTGTCTGAACTATAATATGTACGGTATTATATGAGATATATGCTCCATGGGAAAGGAAAAAATATCGTAGCACATATTTTTCATACCATGTGTACATTTGCGACTATTGAGGGTAATACAAGTAAAGATCTCAGTCTTGATGTTGTGTGAGACCCTTGAGATTATTTCAATCTCACATTGTACCCTTTAGACTCTTGTCTGCTTCTTAAAACTTAGATTTGATGATCGCTATCTTGGAGTGTTACTGAAGGATCATGAGAGATTCGATCCGAAAGGACATCTTTGGAAAAGCGAATTGAGTCAAAGTTGAGAGATTCGAGAAAGGAGAAAGATCATTATCTAAGTAATATCACATTAGCTTGTATTCACTGGTCTACCAATTATGTTGTTCTATGTGATCAAACATGATTGTGAATGCAAAATAAATATTACATTCGAAAAGAGATCAAGAGAGATTTAATGTGATAAATGATCGAGGATGCTGCATACATAAACCACTATGGTTCTATCCATTTTTCGAGCGGCTATATATTCCTAACAGATGTATAGCAAATGAGCACTCGAAGTATGCTGATCGCACGACACAATTGCAAAGTATGAATTATTCTTATAGAGATAATAAAAATTGTTGATCCCATTATGTGTGAGTGGGAGATGTTGGAAATTATTGTTAATTGGGAAGTATTTGGTGTTGTTAAATAACAACAATTAGTAATAATTTCATGTTGGAAATTATTAAGTAACAACAAGAGTTGTTAATCAAATAGTTAAATAACAACAAGAGTTGTTAAGTAACAACAATTAGTAAAATAATAAGTAGGGAACATATGATATACCCATGATGGTAACATTTTTGGAAGGGTTAGAGAATGTCATTATGCATCCTAATAATGTGATTAATAGTAATCAATGCATGTGATTATATAGTGACTTGGTTTCCCTCTTATAAATAAGACCATTTGCTTATTGAGTTAAGCAAAAGAGGTCTCTACAAGTTTAAAGGTATGCAATTGTGTTGTGGTTAATATAGATTTATTTCAATTAATTTGTAAATAAATCTAGGACTAGTAATACATCTATGGTTAGATCCTAAGAGGACAAATATGTAAATATATTAGGGATTACGTTTCTTAACAGCAATTATCAGGATTGAGAAGAGTAGATTCCACGACTTCATCAACTAGGTGGTATCCTTCACACACCACCTATGCAAAAGAAACATAATCCAATACAGTAAAATAACACAATTTTATTTCACAAAGAATATCCATTTCAATAAACCTACCAATGAAGAGAACTGAGCTGCAAACAGCTCCGCAAAATGCTGCAAATGCATACACATAAAATAGTCATCAGATCAATCATTCAGATGATCCAGTCCTTGCTTTAGATGCTATGCAAAATAGAAGTACTACCACTCATAATTCTAATATTACATGCAACAGTGAAATGGATGAAATTTAGTATTAGAGAATCATTTTTAGATAAGAGACATGCTTCCTTAATAATCAAAACAAACCAAACAAAATCTTTTCTCACTAATGGGGTCGGCTACATGAATCTACACAAGTTACTAAAAATACTTCATTTGGTCAGTTATTCAGTAGAATTCAAAAGGATATCAACCAATGTTATGAAATTACTTGGTTCCTACTTGGCAAAAATAATTAACAATAAAGAAAATAAAAGACTGGTTTTCTCAGACAGCATTCCAAATTAAAGTGATCATCAAACAAAGCATTAGAGGGCGTCATTTACATTTTACATTATTCCTGAAATGTATTTCACAAAGCTAATAAAGAAATAAACAGAGGAGCTCTTTGCCCACTAACCCACTGAAAAATAGAAATGGAAAAACAAAATGAGTGAAATATCAGTAGGTAACAAAATGGAATACCCCAGGGTAGTGAAAGTCTGTAGAAGAGGGAAAGTGGCACGAACTCATTCATGCCCACAAATAATGCATGCCTTCACAAATCCTTCTTAACGATTCTCTGACATGACCAATTTCACACAACCCTTGCTATTAACCATTGGAATCCTATTATCTGAGATGGAAGAAAATTAAAATCAAGAGATAAATCAGAAGCTGCATGGAATAAATCAAAACTGTAAAATGGAAATAAAAGGGCACTCTTTACCGTGTGGTACATGAGATAAGTGCATAAATTTTAGTGATCTCATCACAGAGATGTCAAATGACTAGTCTGAGAAGAACTTTGAGACATCTTTCGACTTCTCACTCTCCTCGGCATTACAGAGCTAAAAAAAATGGGGAAAATCTTGTCAACTTTGCGCTTCCTATCAAGTCCATACCCGAATGTGAAAATAGCATCGTTCAGTCGTCAAAGCCATACATGAAAAAGATAAAGGAAAGAAACGACTCAGAAAAATTGGTGCAACATAGTTTCACTAGTACTTTTCAGTCTCTTCCCAGATCTTAAGAAATCTCTCTCGATCAGCATAAACTTCCGATGTCTGAAGTGAGCTAAGATTTCCCAATTGAACACAATTTAAAGGTAAACTCTGTATTCAAGGTGTAAATTGTGAAGCCCATCTCGGTTTGGCCTTACAAAGTGAAAGATATTTGTGACCGTTGGATGGTGGACACGTGGTGCGATCTCTGCCGTTACTGGTCTTAATTGTTCTTCATATAAATTGATTGTTATGGCCTAGAGAAAGAGGCGATTTTATTCTTTCTATTTCTTCGTCTCCTTTTGCCTGTTCTTCTTTCTGACCTCTCAGAGCAAATTCCTAAATCCATGTTTGTGCTATCTTGAGTTGTAAATCAGTTGATGGGCATGATCGTAGGCTGCTACTAAGTTTGATTATCAGTGAGATAGACGTATTTAGAGCTCTAGGGTTTTCTTGGTTTCTTGCTCTGTCGATTGGGGAAGTTACGATTTTAAATGGGGAAATACAAATTCTTGTGTAATTGTGATATAATCTAGTGTAGTGAGCTCCTTATTTCTGGAGTTCAACGTGGATGTAGTCTGAATCTTTTCAGGTGAACCAAGGTAAAAATCTTGTGTTCTTGGTGTGGTTCATTTGTATGATTGTTTACTTGTTTCTGCAATTCTTGTCTCTGGATTGAAATACTGTGCACAAATCAGGAATTAATCAACAGTGGTATCAAAGCTAGTAGTAATCATATAACAGAAACAAGGAGCAACCAAAGGAACCGGCAACGACCAAGATTAGTGTTGCCGATTAGGGTACCGAGTTTCTGATCAAGATTAGTATTGCCGACTGGGGTACCGAGCTGCTGACCAAGATTAGTGTTGTCGATTCGGGTATTGAGTTGCAGACCAAAACTCTTGTTGCCGAGTTGCTGACCAAGATATGTGTTGCCGATTAGGGAATTAAGTTGCAAACCAAAACTCTTGTTGCTGAGATGTGCACATGTAGAGCTAGGATGACGACTTAGGTTCGTGTACCTGGACTCTAGTGGTGGCTATGTCCAGTTGAGTCGTTTTCTTGGACATAGAGCTCTGTATTCAGTTGAGTCGTTTTCCCGGGCGTAGGGCACCACCATTTACAAAGACGCCCAGTTGATTCGTTTTTCTGGGCGTCAACAGTTTTAGAGACCCGATTGAGTTATTCCCAGACACGCTCAGTTGAGTAGTTTTCCTGAGCGTAGATTCTTCAGATACAGATTTCAGTTTTCAGATACAGTTTCAGTCTTTAGATATAGATTTCAGATTTCGGATACAATTTTCAGTCTTCAGATATAGATTTCAGTTTTCAGATATAATTTTCAGTCTTCAGATATAGATTTCTATTTTCAGATACATTTTTCAGAAAGAGCTTTTCCAGGAAGAAAATGTAAGATTAAAGTTTTTAGCAAAGAGTTTCTAGAAAGAAGCTTTCAGAAAAGAATTCTTCAGAAAGTTTTCAAAAAAGCATTTTCTAAATGCATAGCATGTTAAAGTAGAATATGGTTTACAAGTCATGCATATAAATCATACATTCTAGTAATTCATCTGAGATGCATGTAGTAAATATTAATGCATTTTGGCATGGTTACATTTAGATTTATATATATGATTAATGATCGTATATATCGAATGGTTACACAGAATGAACATTGGTAAAACAGTAGTGCCTGATAATATGAATATATATATATATACACATACACACGTATACATGATTGATATTTGTGTATTAAAGGTTGATAGAAAGAGTATGACATTATACCGATTTGATGATATTTCTAGGAAATAAAAGAAAGAAAGTTATAATAGACACCTGAGTTGAATTAGCAAAGAGTATACAGAGATATAATAAGACATTAGAGTTAGCACAACAGAAATGTGATGAGATTTGACACAATAGATGAGAATATAAAACTTGATATGTATGTTATGGATGTTTGAGATACATGATCAAGATGTTGCATGAAAATATATTATTTGTAGCATATGTAAGTGAATAAGTGACTTAAGTACATAGCGAATTTTTAATTATGCTATAAATATATATTATATGAATATGATGCATGAATTCAGACACAGGGTAAGTAGTATCGAAAGTATACATTTGGCTTTGCATATATGATGGAATTTGTAAGTACGAGATATGCCATGTTCATAAGTAACAGGTAAAGGAAAGTAAAAATTTGAATTTGTTTTTGTGCTATGATTAATTGATAAACGATTTTATGACGAAGATGTGGAGTGTGAATGAATGGTAAGTTAATGTGAGTGTTAAAAAGGTTAGAAAATTTCAAAACTAAGATTAGTAAATAAGAACTTTGTAAAGATTATAAATAAAACAGAATGAGCATAAGTAAATACATACTGGAAACTGATATCTCAGACATTTGTAAGATTTCATGATAGAATTTTTATAAGTAAAGAAATATAATTAAATTATCAAACTGAGGTTTTCATTTCTAAATGGATTAAATCAATGATATAAGTTAAGATTTTATACAATATTGGAAGTTTTATTATTGGATTGCATGCATGATTACTTACTGAGTCTTATGATTCACACCACAATAGTTTGTTAGTTTTGCAGGTCAGTAGCAGACATACTGAGCCATCAAGATTTTAGTAAAGACTTTGAAGACAGTGGATCGCCCCAATTGCAGTCAATAGAGTCATTGAGTCCTGGGTCAAGTTTTGGGTCCTCATGATACTTTGTTTTTGTACTTGTTATTAGTGTTCCTAGAACATGCCAAGGATCTATCAGTCATGATTTATGTGTGAATAATCAAAGAAGTTGCGGAAAAAGACTTACATTGATTGGTAGAGATTTCAAAAATTAGAGTATTGTTGAATCCAATCCAAGGGTGAGTTTCTCTATCACCTCACTAAACTCCTTAAGTGCTAGCTTACTTGATTTTTGAAGCAAAATCAAAGAGATGGTTGAGAGAGGTTCACATGTATGACATGTGTGAAGTGGACCCCATCCCTTTTGAATTCAAAATTCAAATGGTCTCAATAAATAAACTTTGGCCCGGATTCGTATAATCCGACTAAACAAATTTTTCTGTCGCTTAATAATTAAATCTAATTTAATTAAATAATGATGCCTCGCAAAATTATTACGAAAGTCGCTTACGAATTAATTCTAAATTAATTCGTTCGCTTGTATTAAAGTCCAACTTTAATTACTTATTACAATCTAATTTTAATTAATATATCTGATATATTATTTTAGCCCAAATAAATAAATTAAATAGAAAAAATCTAATTTAACTATTAAATTTATTTTACCGATTAATTCCAAATTAATCACGTTCTCTCTCCCGTACCGATTTAATCTCAGATTAAATATTGCCGCAATTAATGCCAGATTAATTTTCTCTCTCTTAATTCATCCCAGATTAATTTCATTCGAGTCCAGTGTCATCGGTGAATCTTTGGGAAGCGACCCAAGAGATCCCTGGATATGTTGGCAGTAAATCCGGTTGTCGGACTATCCAAAGACGTGCGTACCTTGTACCATGTTCTTACCTATTTACAAGACATGGTTGGCTTCTAGCAAAGCACCATTCCTACCCAATTCTCTAGAAATATTCAACAAAGAATATATAATCTATATCAAGGGTAGTATACTAAGTACTACATATTACGATCCTGTATTGGATGTCACATGCTAGGCCTGGGGCTGAAATTGTGTCTGCCCCGTACGAAGCATATATCAGATAACTAGCAACTAGTCTCTTTAATCGGATAATCATGACCTAGTCATATTATCCCAATGACTGCAGCACTTTAGAGTACTAGTTTCGTATCCCTGCGTGATCATCATCTCCATATGACTGAGTGATACTTCCATCTTGACATCACATCCAATACACTACGACTCTCAGTATACCCAGAAGAGGCGTACAAAGAACCTGTTAAAGCCCCAGACTACCAAAACTAAAGCTTACTGATTGTCGCAAGTATTAGAGATGCAAGTCTCTAACGACCGGTAGTTTTACTATTGTCCACTGCGATTCTATTACATACGGAATGAAAGCATATGAAATAAATTACGATAAGATTAAATACATTCATGAGAAAGACTTTGGGAATGATCGGTAAATTTTTCGAAGTCCCGGACGAGACTGTACCTTGTTACCTTTAGACCTCCCATAGTATTTGGGGTGTAACTTTTTCATACAATCTCGATTTTTATGAATTTTATGTCGTCGGAAAGCTTAGACCGAGACCTACAATTTCTGAGTTATACGTTTTTTCCAAAATCGGTCCAGAACCAGGTCAAAAATGCAAGTCAAAACCTGGTGAATAGTAAAATCGGACCAAGTGATAAATCTCCAAAACTCTTCATTTTTCTAGATACTTCCACTTTGTTTTTATATCAATTAAGTCCCCCTATATAAAGGAATCACTATTCCTTAATACCAAGAGAGGGAGAACGAAATTGAAGAAAGAAATATAGAAAAAACCGTGAGAAAAGAGGAGGGAAAAGAAGGAGAAGAAGAAGAAGAAGAAGAAAGAAGGAAGAAGAAAGAAGAAGAAGAAAAAAGAAGGAGAGGAGAAGAAGAATGAGAGAGGGAAAAGAAGCAAGGAAAAAGCTTAGAGATCCTTAAGGAATAAAGAAATCAAGAGGAAGAAGGTAAGAAATCCAAGACCCATTTTTAAAGTTTTAAGGTTTTGAGAAATTAATAACCATATTATGATCATAACTTGATTTTGATGTTGAAAACATGCTTGTTAGGGATTAAAACCATGAATAGTTAAAGAATTTAGAATTCTTGAGTTTTGGGTAAAACTTGGTAGAATGTGTGTAACAAATTAAGAATAATTTGATGGTAAATTGATGTTTTAGATGATGAAAGCTAAGTGGAAAATGATGTTTTGTATTTTGGTTTGTAGCTTGGAAGTGTTAGAATGAAAGTAAAGAAATGAGTTGTGATATTGGATAATTGCTGATAAAGTATTTGTGGAAATACCTCAATGACTTAAAATATTTAATTACATTAAAAAGAATACTTAATGGCATGTATTTAGGTGTTGGAAAATGAAACAAATGGGTTTGGAGTGAATAAAGTTTGTTTGGGAAAATTTTGAAGTTATAGCGACGTTTTACCGCAAATCGATCCACCCGTATGGTACGTACTCTAGCGGCTGTAACTGGGGTTTCGAGTTTCCGTTTTATGAACTGTTAATTTTTAAGTAAACTAGATATATAAGGAAATAACACACTCAAAAATCAGATTTTTTAGACTTAAAATGAAATTGCAGAAAAATTCAGAATTTGGAGTTAGAGCAGTGGCGAACTGGTCCAGTTCTCTGCTGCATAAGGTACGGAAAGTGCCTTATATCTTGAGTTCTAGGAGTCCAAATCGAGATACGTAAAAAATGGAATAAATTAGACTCATAGAGGAGTATTCTATAAAAAAATTCAGCTCCAGAAATGATCCCCTCTATTTATACCGAATTTTCAAACTTAGCCGCACTGCAGTGAGTTACTGATTCTGTGGTAACAGAATAAGGTGTAAATAAAATTTTATAATTTACGTTCTAGAAGTTGAAATCAAGTTCCGTAAAATTCTGGGTACTCTAGACACATAAGGGAGTAACATATATAAAATTTAAAATTTTTGGACTTAAGACGTGGTCGGAAGTTGGGCGACCTGATGCCCCAGTGCCCAGTTTTTCTGTTGGACAGCCCTTGAATTTCGTTTATAAGTTGAGTTTCTGAAGTCGGAATTGAGATCCGTAAAACCAACATAAACTAGATATATTGAGGATCATTATATTAACTTTTCAGCCTTAGATTCATTCTCAGTTAATTCTGGCGAAATTTCAAATTGGTATATAAATTGTAAATTTCTAGCAGTTAAAATAAATTAAGTTTCCGCTATCTCACTTGCGTAACTCCAAACCTAAGTCCGTGAAATTCATGGATACCATATATCTCATCATTATTTAGCAAGTTTCTGTATCCATACATTGTATATTCTTTTATGTCATATGAAGATGTTTCGAATTATGCAAACTAACGATCGTATTGACCTTAGATAGATGTCAGGATACTAAGAGGTAGCTCACGCCGTGAATCCTCTCGATTTACCATAGCACTGTGAGTGGACACTTTTCCTTTAAACTGATTTTTATTTCGTTATCATTGTTTTAGAGACTTTTATTTTCATGTTTTAGGGCGTTAGAAGAAATTATTTACAGTTATTTTATATACAGTTATGTTTTGAGATAGTAAAAGATTTTATAAAACATTGTTTACAGATTTCATTTTTAAAGTATGATTTTCATGTTTTCGGGGCATGAGGTAAACCTCACCCCAGTATGTAACTTGAGATTCAGAAGGAATTGACGGATACAACGAGCATGTGCACATGTTGAGGACTGGGGGGACGCTCCTAGATCCTCAGCGCTCAGATGGTACATTCCTGGGCGGAGATGTGCCTACGGGCGGAGATGCACCTTCGGACGGAGATGCGCCTATGGGCGGAGATGCGCCTACGGGGGGAGATGCGCCTACGGGCGGAGATGCGCCTTCGGGCGGAGATTCGCCTACGGGCGGAGATGCACCTACGGGCGGAGATTCTGTTTTCAGAAAAAAAAAAAAAAAAAAAAAAAAAAGGATTTCAATTTTTCAGTTTTCAAAAAAAGAGTTTTAGAAAAAAATTTAGAAAGACGGATTTAGAATGAAGTAAAAAAAGAGTTTTCAGTTTTCGGATTTCAGATTTTCAAGAACACAGTTTTCAGAATTTCAGAATACAGATTTTTAACCAATAGTTTTCAGAAAACGGATTTCTCGAAGCCAGAGTTTTTAAAGACAGTTTTCAGTAATTTGATGAAGTTTTTAGAACAAGAGTTCTCATAGAAGATATTTGAAAATGTGATTTTAAAGTTAGAAGACCTTTACTTCAGTTTTCAGTTTTCGTTCACTCAATTAGATCGTATGAAGATCTAACCCCCCTCCAGCCTTTATGTTTTTGCAGGATTTCCGGAGGACGAGCTCGGGAGGATGGATACTGATGCAGTCACCAGGGTTGGAGTCCACCAGTTTAGAGTCAAAGTACTATAGTCCGGTTAGATTTGCATATATGCATTAGTGATGTGACAGTCATTAAGTAGTCCTTAAAGTGTTGTAAAAGAAGTATTCCTAAGTATGCATTAATAAAAGTATTTTATGTTGTTTGTATTATGGTCTGTATGCATGACATTACATTATAATAGTTTACGATACAGCCAGATAGTCAAAGGCTTATGGGGTTAGCACAGCTATCCCCTACCAGTGACATCCCCCAGATCAGGGATGTTACAAAGATGGTATCAGAGCATGGTATAGGGAGTCGGTGACTGCAGTGGGCAGAGTGTTGGGGTCTTGTATACGTTGTATGTCTGGGATACCCGTATATGAGGCACTACATCTCCAGTATCTGATCCTCGAGTACGTCCTCAAAGTATCACAAACAGGTTAGTAAGTACCCCCAAGATATTTGAATCATTCTTCCTTCATTCTAGTCAAGTATCATACCATAATCATCTTAGATTACCTTCCGAAGTTCAGTATAAGTTAGATGACCAGATAATAAGTCCCAAAGAGAGCTGTCTGAGAGAGCAAAAGAGAAAGCCCGAAGAAAAGTTGCATAAAAGCTTGAACTAGTCAGAGACGGAGATGTATAGAGACAAAAAATTAATTAATTAGAAAAGCTTAAGTATATCCACCCAGGAAAGTAGAAAGAGAAAGATAAGGCTAGAAGAGAAGTAAGATAAAGAAAAGGATATGGAACCAGGACAGTAGGCAAGATACAAGAACCCATAGCAGTAAGAGAAAGTAACGAAAGCCCAACAAGTATTAGAGTGCCTAGTAGAATTAAGATTCCATTCCTACTCAAGAAATTCTTCTTAGTAAATTCAATAGTCTTCAAGATCCTCTCATAGCTAGTGAATATTACGAGTATCGGAGAATAGCCAAGAGAACCAAAAAAAAAATAAAAAATTCTAGAGTAATCTTGAGAAACCTTACGGACACAGATGTCAAAAGAATTTAAAGAACTCCAGAGACTCAAACCCCGACCTACATCTCCAACTACGAAACATGAACGGTTATTCATTTTACCTACGGTAATCCGATAAAGGATAGAATCTTAAATTACCTAGACATCGAATTCTCCAATGACACCAGATGAGGAAATCGCCTTGATAGAGCCTACCTTATGAGAAAAAATGAACATAAGAGATCCAACAAGAGTTCATCCAGTGACATGGAAGGAAGATCAACCAAAGTTAGCAAAGTACAAGAATAGGCCGGTGAGGATAAGGAGAGAGTTAGAAGTAATTAAGGCAGTAGTATGAAACGTAAAACAGAGTGTTATAGATGAAACTTCTAATAAGGACAGAGAATAAGGATTTGGGAATTAGAAGTAAGATACAGAGGTAGATAGAGATAGAGAAAAAGAAACAGGTAAGAAATGACAGAATCTATAGTAACAAGAACTGGAGACATGGAGTTAAGTAATAAAGGATAATACCAAATCTAGCAGTAAAGATAAGCATAGCAAGATTAGACCTGAATAAAAGATGAGTAGACCGAAGAAAAGGGTCTTCCCTCAAGTAAGATACCCTTCTTACTTAGAAGAATTCCTCCGAGTGGATCCAATATTCCTAAAACCATCTTGTATAGGTAGCAAATCCCATTATTAACCAAAGGCCATTATAAGATGGAAGAAGTAAGAGAATCAAAGACGATCAATGAACTTTCTAATGGTTTCAAAATGCTATAGAGAAAGAGAGACTTTAGATCCTTTGAAACTCAAACTTGTAGGCAAACAAAAGGAAATGATGATTGAAATAACAGTTAGCTCCCCCTAGTCAAGAGATCCAATAGATAGAACTTTTACCTACCTAGATTTTTACTCCTTTTCGAATACCGGTTAAGGAAGTTATCCTGATAGAGTCTATTTCATATATGTCCTACATGAGAAATAGACTCCATCGGGACATAAAGTGCTAGAATAAGGATAAAGAAACTGAGACATAAAGAAAATGACCAACGAGATAAGAATGTGTCCTATTAGAATGAGTATAGACGACGGGGTTCTATTTTAAGATATAAAAATGACTTTAACAAGAACATCCATCTATGAGAAAAATCAAAGAAGCTTTGAGAATATAAAGAAGGAAAAAAAAACCTAAGACAGTTCAAAGATTAAGGTAATTCAGAGTGAAGCCTATTAGATTAGTAGGAGTTCATAAATAGATCAAATGCCGTAAAACCCACAGACAAGCTAAGTCAGTAGAGATTCATAGGAAATATAAGAATAGGCTTATGAAATTGGAAATAATTAAAAGTGGTGAGAGTACTAGTGTGGATAATAGAATAAAAAGGATCAATCAAGGTTTAGAGGAAAGGACGAGAAGTTTAGATTTAAGGAATGAATAAAAAAGATTCACATTTATCTTAAGGAATGAATAAAAAATGATTCACATTATCTTAGTGACTATATTAAGGAAACATGACATGAAATGGTATGAGAAGTGTGAGGAGTAACAGGAAAACTCAGTTTATTTGAGCACAAAAATAACATAATGAGGATATAATAGAGTAAAGAATCGATGAAAGTGGTGGAATCCTATAAGAGAGCAGCACCAGTAAAGAATAGTAACTCTTAGATTAGACAATTGTGAGATAGTTCGACAACTAGTTGGTGAATCCAAAGAATCATGGACTAGAAACTTTTTTTTATAAAAAAAATACTATATTGAAAGTGAGCTAAGTACATGAAACCTTCATATAAACAAGAACTTTCATGGATAATGATCCATAGGAATATAGTGAGTAACTTATAAGAAACCTCATGGTATTAAGAAGAAGAAGAAAGGTTTTAGGAAGAGTGTAGTATATGGACCAAAGACTTAGTAAAAGATTACCTTAGTAGTTGAAATAAATAGAGCTTTCAAGAGAGTAAAGGAATAAGGAGTCAGGGAACTAAGATTTGGAAGGAACCTTCGTAGCAAAATGAGCCTCTTAGGAAAAATAGCATAGAGATTATAGTAGTATTCAAGGAAAGAAAATAGTAATCGCAGAAATGTTAAGTGACCGAAAGGAATAAAAAGACGGTATAAAGAAAATCGTTAAGGACTTTGCTTCTAGAAGGACTTGGTATAAGATGCAGAGTGACATGAGAGTTTTAGGCAAATGGTATGTGACCCCGAAACACCAAAAGATCAAGACTAGTTCCCACCCTCCCAACCCTCGATCCATACTAGCAATAAAGATGGACCTGAAAAGTAACCTTAACATACTACGGAAGTGAGTATAAGTGCAGTAATAGATGATCAAATTATATGATTCTTAAGAACAGCAACAATCAGAATAAAATAAAGGAAAAGATAGCCTAAATAAGAGATTTAAAGAGAAGTTGTTAGCTAAAGTAACAAGAAGAAAAAGTATTAGAAAAACATAAGATAAGAATATAAGGACAACGTTAAGAATAATCAAGAACATAATAGAACAAATATATTTCGAGAAAGAATAAGAGATGTGATCTATAGTAGATTCAGATATAGAAGGGGGTAGAAAAGTAAATCAATAAGATGACTCATTCTAGTATGGAAAGTGAGATAGTCAAGGGGTAATGATAAACATAAGAGTAATATAATGTAAAACAAAGGAAGCAGGTTTATCCTAGTATGGGAATTAATAAAGAGAATATACTTTAGTTGCGACTGTATAGAAGAAGACAAATGGATATAAAAGAATAATAGAGAAAGATCGAGAATTGAGATCTATAAGATATAGTCCAAGGATGAAACATATATCAAGTAAGCTCTTAGAAAAAAAGAAAAAAATGAAAAGAATACATTAAAGGTTATGGTAAGAAATTACAAGGAAATTTTTGATAGAGGAATCGCGTAAGGTACCCAGCCCTAGCTTAAGTGACCAAACCACTACGGGTTTGGGGGGTTTGGTAAACTTGTATTACAGTACGAAGACGACGAAATAGGTTAATGCAAATCGGTCATTGAAGAAGAAAAGCTTAAAGACTGCTGAGGGTTATAAAGGAAATATAGAGAGTTGATAGTTGAGTAATGAGAAATAATGTAAATGTCAAGTTGGATAAGTGAAATAAGACATGTCAAGTATATGTATGAGATATTAGAATCTCTGGTAAGAGCCAATATACTAGTTACTAGGGATTTGCTTAAATTAAGGAATTAAGGGGCATAAGTGAAAGTCTAGAAGAAATAAATCTTAGAGACGAGGAGTATGAGGTACAACAAAAGAATAGAAGGACAATAGTCAAAAGTACTCAGCAGAAGTATTACGGAATGGGGACTTAGAAAATGGAAAAGAGGAAGATCAAGTAGCCAACAGAGGTTTTAGTAGCATCTTTGGATATTCGCAAAGTTAAAAGACCACGAGTTAGACACCAGAGAGGATTCGAGGATGAATCCTATTTAAGGGGGGAGAATTTGTAACGACCGGTAGTTTTACTACTATCCACTGCGATTCTATTACATACGGAACGAAAGCATATGAAATAAATTACAATAAGATTCAAATACATTCATGAGAAAGACTTTGGGAATGATTGGTAAATTTTTCGAAGTCCCAGGACGAGACGTACCGTGTTACCTTTGGACCGCCCATAGTATTGGGGTGTAACTTTTTCATACGATCTCCAATTTTTATGAATTTTATATCGTCGGAAAGCTTAGACCGAGACCTACAATTTCTTCATTATACGTTTTTTCCAAAATCGGGCTAGAACCAAGTCAAAATGTAAGTCAAAACCTGGGTGAATAGTAAAATCGGACCCAAGTGATAAATCTCCAAAACTCTTCATTTTTCTAGATACTTCCACTTTGTTTTTATATCAATTAAGTCCCCCTATATAAAGGAATCACTATTCCTTAATACCAAGAGAGGAGAACGAAATTGAAGAAAGAAATATAGAAAAAACCGCGAGAAAGAGGAGGGAAAAGAATGAGAAGAAAGAAGAAGAAGAAAGAAGAAGAAGAAAAGAAGAAGAAGAAAGAAGAAGGAGAGAGGGAAAAGAAGCAAGGAAGAAGTGTAAAGATCCTTAAGGATAAAATCAAGAGGAAGAAGGTAAGAAATCCAAGACCCATTTTTAAAGTTTTAAGGTTTTGAGAAATTAATAACCATATTTGATCATAACTTGATTTTGATGTTGATAACATGCTTGTTAGGGATTAAAAAACATGAATAGTTAAAGAATTTAGAATTGTTGAGTTTTGGGTAAAACTTGGTAGAATGTGTGTACAAATTAAGAATTAATTTAATGGTAAATTGATGTTTTAGATGATAAAAAGTGGAAAATGATGTTTTGTATTTTGGTTTGTAGCTTGGAAGTGTTAGAATGAAAGTAAAGAAATGAGTTGTGATATTGGATAGTTGCTTATAAAGTATTTGTGGAAATACCCCAATGACTTAAAATATTTAATTACGTTAAAAAGAATACTCAATGGCGTGTATTTAGGTGTTGGAAAATGAAACAAATGGGTTTGGAGTGAATAAAGTTTGTTTGGGAAAATTTTGAAGTTATAGCGACGTTTTGCCGCAAATCGATCCACCCGATTGTACGTACTCTAGCGGCTGTAACTGGGGTTTCGAAGTTCCGTTTTATGAACTGTTAACTTTTAAGTAAACTAGATACATAAGGAAATAACATACTCAAAAATCATATTTTTTAGACTTAAAATGAAATTGCAGAAAAATTCAGAATTTGGAGTTAGAGCAGTGGCGAACTGGTCCAGTTCTCTGCTGCATAAGGTGCGGAAAGTGCCTTATATATTGAGTTCGAGATATGTAAAAAATGGAATAAATTAGACTCGTAGAGGAGTTTCTATAAAAATTCAGCTCCAGAAATGATCCCCTCTATTTATACCGAATTTTCAAACTTAGCCGCATTCTAGTGAGTTACTGATTCTGTGGTAACAGAATAAGGTGTAAATAAAATTTTATAATTTGCGTTCTAGAAGTTGAAATCAAGTTACGTAAAATAACATATCTAAAATTTAAAATTTTTGGACTTAAGACGTGGTCGGAAGTTGGGCGACCTGCTGCCCCAGTGCCCAGTTTTTCTGTTGGACAGCCCTTGAATTTCGGTCTATAAGTTATATGGAATGATAATAACGGGCCACATGCTGTAAGAGTTGTACATATTCCCAAACAGGTTAAAACCATCAGAGGCAAGACCTAACCTGACATTACGGGGGTACATGTCATCAAATTCCTTCCACTTGGTTCCATCCGCATGATGTCTAAGTATGCCCTCCGCACAAATCCTCTTTCCATGATGCCACATTATGTCAGTCGCTGTGTGTCGTGACATGAACAACCTCTGCAGACTGGGCGTTAATGGGAAAATCACAATATCTTTTTAGGCACTTTCTTCCCCATACCACGGACTTTGTACTGACTTTCACCATATATCGGACAATATTCAAGTGATTCATACTCGGCACGAAATAATACACAGTCATACTTACAAGAATGAATGGATTCATATCTCATTCCCAGATCACGCAACATTTTCTTTGCCTTGTAATATGACTTAGGCAATTCACTTCCAACCAGTAACATTTGCCCCAGTAACTCTAACATCATATCAATACTTTTGTTGGTCATTATGTTGATCATTTTAATGTGTAATAATTTCACAACGAAATTCAATATCGACATTCCAGCACCTTTAAATGGAATTTTTTTTACCTCATCAACTAGTTCACTAAATAAATTTTGATCATTTCCACTTAACACTGGTATGTCACAACTGACACTATGACCAAGTTGTGGACCTTGTAAGTCATGCAAAGCATCGGTTATCTCATCGTTTGCAGGTTGATTGTAATTATTGCTTCCTTCACCTAAATCAAAAACCGTAATTGAGAATTATACTGCTCATAGTGATAAATCCACGTACGGTAAGTTGGTGATATTCCCGGCATGTATAAATGATTATGAGCTTCATCTAACCGTTTCCTTTTCTTATTCAAACAATTTGTACATAGACACCGAACACGGCCTTCTGCATCAATGTGTTGCTTTACCGATTCCATGAACTCATACACTCCATTACAGTATTCAACACTCAATCTATCCACCGAGCTCATCCAATTTCTATCAATTTCAGCCAAAAACCTAAATATAAAAATATAATTATTAAACATCATATTACACTCATCAACATTACCAATTTATTAATTATTTATTTAAGCATATACATATATATTTAGTTGATTAATTAATTAGTTTACAAAATTAAATATATTTAATTAATTAACTAATCTACATATATTAATCATAAACCACTAACACAAAGTAGATAATAAACATACTCAGAAAAAATGAAAAGCATTATTTTTTACAAAGATTAAACTGAAATACCTAAGTGAGATATAAAATTATTCTTTGCAAATATAAAGAAAAATAATAAATATATATGAAAGAAGATTTATCTTATGGAAAATTAATAAAAATTTTATTTAAAATTTATAGGAGAGTTGTGAGGTTGCAGATGAGAGAGTCTCAGATTGCAGAGGATGAGATTGAAGAGGATGAGAGAAAAAACATAGGGGGATAAAGGTTGGTGACATTCTGCATTTTAATCTATTTTTAGCATTGAATCTCTCATTTCGACGCTAAATGTTCGATTTTTAGCGTTGAAATTAAATTTGGACGCTAAAGATTAAAGGATTGTCGGTGGTATCATCATAAACCTTTAGCGACGTAACTTATTCGACGCTAAATGTCAACTTTTCAGCGTCGAATACTTTTTTCGACGCTAAAAATATAAAATTTAGCGTCACAATTTATGTCAATATCAAAGATTATGGGAATGGTTGAAAACCTTTAATGTCGAAAATTGTTCAACGCTAAAAGTTATACTTTTAGCATCGGGTTTCATATTCGACGTTAAAAGTTGACAGTTTGGCATCGAATATTATGCTCGTCGCTAAAATCTTGACATTTGGTGTCGAATAATAATTTCGACGTTAAAAGTGATTATTAGCGTCGAATTTAATTTCGACGCTAAATGTTTGGACGCTGAAAGTGTATTTTCTTGTAGTGACCATTAGTAAAGTTCATAGTCATTTGTCTTGGAGAGTCATTATCCGCAAATGTATTTTTATTATTTTTTATGTAAAAATAAATGTGACCACTCAAATATTAGGTGTGTTTTCTCATGAAATACGTGCAATATTTTCAAAACATCTTTAAATAATGAGCCATGAGTTTTCGGTATGACATCAGATGACAGTGTTCTAAAAGGCTTTAATTCTATATTCAATCGCCCTTAGTTGACCAATTACGCATGGAATGAATGCATTTTTCTCATGAATGGTTTTATTTATATTCTTATTGTCTCAAATTATTATGTACATATTTATTCTCTTTTATATTACTATATTGATACATATTAGCTTTCATAATTTACTGCTATATATTCCTTATAAGTGATGTTGACGGACGATTTTCGTCCCAGGGGCAGTTTCGGGATAACTCCTCCGAGACAACCTTCCCTCAACCTTTAATTTATTTGGTTAAGGGGAAACCAAAAATAAACTTGACGAAAAATAAGAAAATCCACAAGAAATCAAAAGGATAGGATTTAACGTGGTTCGGTGGAGCTGGTCCGACCTACGTCCACGGTCACAAAGTGGGGTGTGGAGTTCTTTTATTACTTAACCGAGCTCGACCGACCTGTTTTAATGAAGGTCTAATGAAAAATCGAGCATGTTGCTTTTCTTTCTCGGTTTTTTATAAGTTTGTGTTTAAATGAAAAATTTGGTAACCCTTATACATATGATCTAACTTCCTTTATATACTACTCAATATGTGGCACTGTTCCCATCTCTTCATGATGTCAGCCTTGAAGATTTACAGAATTCCGGTGATTTGACAGGTTCTCTTCCTCATTTTGCCATCACCGAAAGTAATATCTATCCTATGAATTCCGGTCACATCGCGCAGTAAAGGTGCACTGCCTGACCCTTTTCATTAATGATGATAGTCTACTTGAATTTTTGATGTTAGGTTTTTGGGAGGGAAAAGTCAAACCTCCCTAATCTCACATCAGTCCTTGAGAAGTCGGTCAGATAATGAGCTGAACTACTACTACCACTCTCGACTTGACCCAAAAAGCCCGAGCTAATTATCTTGATTCGGGGAGAGGGTAAAGATGAGCCGATTTATAGGACCATTGTGGTCGATCTCGGATCTGATGTGGTCGGCCACTTAGAGTTAACTCACGTTGTGCTTTCTGGACGAGGGAAACTTCCATTTTTGCTCATACCGAACTGTTCTAAAGCTTTAATCACAAAATCCTCATCAACATCTATCCCCTAATTCTCGGTTCCAACGAGTGTACAAGTTGGTGCTGGGAACCAACTGTTAGTTATTCCTAGAACATGCCAATGATCTAATAAGCATGAAAGCATGATAAAGATCATTATAAGATGCAGAAAATACTTACAATGAATGGATTTGACTTTGAAAATTTTTAACTTTGATCTCAAAGATCCAAGAGTTGTATGTTGAATCCAAGCTTTGAGATGTTTCCCTATCACCTTTGTTGATTCCTTGAAGTGCTAGCTAACTTGACTTTGCCACAAAATCAAAGAGAGGAGAACAAGGAAGATCACGCCCACTTTGTGTCTAGGGTTTGTGTTTTGTGTATTCTCTACTCAAATGAGAGAGATGAAGGGGTTTTGGTAAAAGCCAATTTACCCTTTTCACCTAAACAAGGTGGTTGGGTAAATGGTTTTACTAAAACCATTCGAAGGTGGTTGGAAAGTGGATGGTATGACATAAACGACAACCACTCCCCCAACTACCACATTTAAAGTGGGCACCATATTTGAATTCAAAATTCGAATGGATTCTACGAATGTTTGCCGTGGCTCGGATCCGTTTAATCCGATTAAACGAATTCTTGTCGTTAAATAATTAAATCTAATTTAATTAAATGACGGTGCCTCGTAAATTTATTACGAATGCCGTTTACGAATTAATTCTAAATTAATCTGTTCGCAAGTATTAAAGTCCGACTTTAATTTCGCAATGAAATCCAATTCATATTAATATATCTGATATATTAATTTTAGCCCATACGAATAAATTAAATAGAAAAATAAAATTTAACTATTACATTTATTCTACCGATTAATTCCAAATTAATCGCGTTCTCTCTCTTCCGAACACATTTAATCTCAGATTAAATAATACCTCAATTAATCCTAGATTAATTTTCTCCATCTTAATTAATCCCAGATTAATTCTAATTTAAATCAACTATCATCGGTGAATCTTTGGGAAGCGACCCAAAAGACCTCTAGATATGTTGGAAGTAAATCCGGTTATCGGACTAGCCGATAAAGTGAGTACCTCGTACCACATGCTTACCGATTTACAAGACATGGTTGGCTTCTAGCAAAGCACCGTGCCTACCAAATTCTCCAGAAATATTTTTACTGGAATATACAATCTATGTCAGGCGTAGAATACGTAGTATTACGTATTGCGATCCAGTATCGGATGTCACGTGTAAGGCCTGTGGCTGGAATAGTATTTGTCCCGTACGAAGCACATATCGGATATCAAGCAACTAGTCTATTTGAATCGGATAATCATGACCTTGTCATATTATCCCGATGGTTGCAACACAATAGAGAACTAGTTCTGAATCCCTGCGTGATCATAATCTCCATATGTCTGAAGTGATACTTCCGTCTTGACATCACATCCAATAGACTACGATTCTCAATAAACCCAGTAGAGGCGTACACAGAACCTGTTAAAGTCCTGGACGACCAAAATCAAAATTTACCGATTGTCGCAAGTACTAGCGATGCAAGTCTCATGTTAAGACCAAATACACCTACCCTGAAGCGGACTCCCATAGACACATATACATACTACCAATGGGATTCCGAGGGGTCTATCCAGAGCGAAGCTGTTTTCCGTACCATCGAAAAAATACAACCTCATATCGCACTTGCATAAGTATCCAATACTATCCAGAGCGAAGCTGTTTTCCGTACCATCGAAAAAACACAACCTCATATCGCACTTGCATAAGTATCCAATACATAAATATATGAAAACTATGTCGTTATGCCCTCACAACGCGCACAAGTGCAATACTAGCTATTCCGCATTATCGATGTCCAGTCTCGATAATACTACGACTATGGATATTTAATGATTAAACCTTTATGGATTGATACTGTCTCATAACATCTCAATCCGGAACTAATCATAAGGACTTCTACCATTTCTATATTAAAGTAAATAAATTACGAAACGGTAAAAGGCAATTTCATTATTAAATAGTTAATTTTATACAAAAACACAATGTCTTTTACAAACAGTGACGCTATGGGTCATAATTGTCTAACAATCTCTCACTTGGCCTCTAGCCAGTTACTCAAACATAGGGGTGAGCACCGGTTCCGATTCTACCCGAAATCGGTTGGAACCGGACCGATTTTCCGGGTTTGGAACCGGAACCGGTTGTAATCGGGTAGGTTCCGGTACCAAAAATGAAGGAACCGATTTTAACCGGGTAGGTTCCGGTTCCAAAATGGTCGGAACCGGAACCGGACTATGGAACCAGAACTGGAACCGGATTAGATACCCGATTTTTACCCATTTTAATACCTATAGCAGCAGATTGTTTTATCTCATGTTTGCGTCTAGGGTTTGATTTGTTTTGATTGAAAAAATGGGATTCTTGTGTAAGATTATGTTTTTATGGATAAATTGAAGGAAACAGAGCAAGGGTTCTTGCTGTTTGCCTAAAACCCATTGGAGGCAGTTTCGTGTTCCAATGCAGATTACTTGTACCAATTACAAGAGCAAAAGCCCTTCAAGATCAAAGATCAAGAATTAGTCTGAGGCCTTTTCTTTTGCTTTTATTTATGTTTACCGCTTGTTCTAAATGAGCAAAAAGGATGATCATCAACCCAATAAATAAACAACTTTATTCTGCCTCAACAAATGGATGCCACTGACAATAAGATTTAAATGCATGGCTTGCAATAGATGATCATTTGTATACTTTGTTAATATATTTCAAGCTTATTGATCTGACAATGTTATATTAATAGGGTAATTCGGAACCGGACCGGAACCGAATTGGAACCGAATAATAGGGTACCCTATTTAATTGGGTAGGTTCTGGTTCCACTTAGTTAGGAACCGATTTTTTCCGGGTAGGTTCCGGTTCCATGCGGAACCGGAACCGAAACCGGTTTTGCTCACCCCTACTCAAACATCTAACATCTGAACTATGTATATGTTTCTCAAACTTTTACTGTGAAATAGCTATCGTCAGCGGATCTGCAATATTGTCATCTGATGCGACCTTCTCGATCTTCACATCGCCACGATGTATGATCTCACGAATCAGATGGAAACGTCTAAGAACATGCTTGGATCGTTGATGAGACTGCAGTTCCTTAGCCTGCGCTATAGCCCTGTTATTGTCACAATACAATGGAACGGGCTCAGCTGGTAACGAAACTACTCCTAATCCAATTAGGAATTTACGGATCCAAACTGCCTCTTTTGCTGCTTCAGCTGTAGCAATATACTCTGCTTCTGTTGTTGAATCGGCAACAGTCTCTTGCTTGGAAGATTTCCAGCTTACTGCTCCGTTGTTCAAACAAAATATGTACCCGGATTGCGACTTAGAGTCGTCTTTATCGGTTTGGAAACTTGCATCGGTATACCCAGTTACCTCAAGTTCTCTATCTCCATAACTAAGAAAGCATCCTTAGTTCGTCTAAGATACTTAAGGATGTTCTTAACCGCCATCCAGTGACCATCACCTAGATCGGCCTGATAGCGACTACACATGCTCAAAGCATACGAGACATCAGGTCTCATACATATCATGGCATACATGATCGATCCGACTGCCGAGGCGAACGGTATCCGACTCATGTTGTTTCTCTCATCTTGAGTTTTAGGACACATATTCTTAGATAGAGTGATGTCATGTGACACTGGTAACAGTCCCCTCTTGGACTGATCCATGTTGAATCTTTTCAACACTTTGTCAATGTACGTGCTCTGGGAGAGTCCAAGCAGCTTTCTAGATCTATCCCGGTAGATCTTTATTCCTAGAATATAGGCTGCCTCTCCCAGATCTTTCATGGAGAATTTTAATGAAAGCCAAGCTTTCACCGATGTTAACATGGGAATGTCATTGCCCATAAGCAATACATCATCAATATAAAGAACAATAAAAGTCAGTGCTCCCCCACTAACCTTCTTATATACACAATGATCATCTTCGTTTTGAATGAAATCATATTCTTTTATGATCTCATCAAAACGTTGGTTCCATGACCGCGATGCTTGCTTCAGTCCATAAATGGACCGATTTAACTTACAAACCTTGTTTGGAATTCTAGGCACGATAAAACCGTCAGGCTGTTGCATATAAACATCCTCCAAAAGGTTTTCGTTAAGGAAAGCGGTTTTAACGTCCATCTGCCATATCTCGTAATCGAAATATGCAGCAATAGCAAGCATTATCCGAATGGATTTAATCATGGCAACGGGTGAGAAAGTTTCGTCATAATAGACACCATGTCGTTGACGATACCCATTTCGCTACAAGCCTAGCTTTGTACGTTTGTACGTTGCCATCCATGTCGGTCTTCTTCTTGAAGACCCATTTGCATCCAATAGGCTTTACGCCTTCTGGTGCATCAACCATTGTCCAAACTTGATTGGTGTACATGGAATCAATTTCGGAATTCATGGCCTCTTGCCATAAAGCGGAATTGATATCTTGTAATGCTTCCTCATACTTAGCCGGTTCGTTATCCTCAATGAGATAAATATCTACATGAGGTGATATCAGAAACCCATACCTCTCAGGTTGTTTCCTGATTCTCTCTGACCTACGCGGTCCTTGTGTAACAAAAGATTGTGGTACAGTCTCATCCCGGATGGACTGTTCTTGTTCCGTTGAGGATTCTATGCCAGGAATAGTATCACTCCGATTTTCATCGAGTTCTACTTTCCTCCCACTAACCACTGTATTTAGGAATTCCTTATCAAGGAAAACCGCATGTAGAGCAACAAATACTTTGTTCTCTCGTGGGTGATAGAAGTAATATCCTTTGGTTTCCCTAGGATATCCTACGAATATGCATTTATCCGATTTGGGCTCAAGTTTGGTACCTTCCAAACGTTTGACGTATGCTCAGCATCCCCAAATCTTCAGGAATGAGAAATCTGGTTTCTTTCATGTCTATATCTCATACGGAGTCTGTTGTACAGACTTTGACGGAACCTTATTCAAAATAAGAATTACACTGTTTAATGCATATCCCCAGAAGGAAATAGGTAGCTCAGTGCGACTCATCATAGACCTTACCATGTCCAACAAAGTTTGGTTTCTCTATTCGGACACACCGTTTAATTGCGGTGTTCCAGGAGGAGTCTACTGTGAAAGAATACCATATTCTTTCAAGCAATCTAGAAACTCATTGCTCAAGTATTCGCCACCACGGTCCGACCGTAATGTCTTTATACTCTTGTCTGTCTGTTTTTCAACTTAGTGTCGAAACTCTTTGAATTTCTCAAAAGTTTCCGACTTGTGTCTCATAAGATACACATAACCATAACGCGATGTATCATCCGTAAAGGTTAAGAAGTATTCAACCATAACGCGATGCATCATCCGTAAAGGTTACGAAGTATTCATATCCACCTCTAGCTTGGTTATACATGGGCCCACATACGTCACTATGAACGAGGGCTAACAGTTCGGTGGCGCATTCACCCTTACCGCTAAAAGGTGATTTAGGCATTTTGCCTAATAAGCAAGTTTCGCAGACGTCATATGAATTTAGATCAAATCCGTCCAAGTACCCACTCTTCGAAAGTGTGGATATGCGAGTCTTGTTTATGTGTCTCAGACGACAGTGCCACATATAAGTTTCATCTTTGTTACTCGTTTTGAGTCTTTTGTTTGTTATATTATATATTTGAGATTGATTTATATCCAAAATATAAAGACCATTATCTGCAACAGCAGTGTAAATTTCTATATCATTTTTGTAGACAAAACACCCAGTGTTCCTGAATAAAAAAGTATACCCACATTGGGTTAACATAGATACAGAAATAATATTCCTAGTCAAACTAGGTACATAATAACAGTCTGTAAGTTCTAGTACATGCCTCGAGGGCAATTCCAAAACAGAAGTGCCAAAGACCAAAACGGTGACTAGTGCCCCATTTCCAATGCGTAGATCAATCTCTCCTGAGGTCAGTCTTCTGCTAATCCGTAGATCCTTCACATCAGTACATATGAGAGTACCACAACCAGAATAAAAAATCCAATTTTTAAAACTAGAAGTAGTCATCTTTATTTCAATAATAAACATACCTGAAGTCGGTGCCTGCCCGCTTTAATCTCATTCTGGAGCACCTTGTACTCGCGGCAGTTACATTGCCAGTGACCCCGCTTGCCGCACTGGAGGCAAACATCATGAGATTTGTCCTTAGGCTTCCTAGAAGCCTTTGACGATTTGGCTTTGCCCTTTCTATTATGCTTCTTCTTCTTCACACCTCCAGTCGCCTTGGGCCCAGCCCTCGGTGTCTGAGATGTCGAAGCAAAGTGCACCTCGCGCTTATTGCCCTTAAGCAACTCATTCTCGGCTTCCTTGAGAACTGAAAACAAGTCTCCAAGAGTATCATCAGTGTTCATCAAATTATAGTTTATGATGAACTGTCTCCATGTGTCGGGGAGAGGTTGCAAGATCATATCTATGGTAATCTCAGCCTCTAAGATTATCCCCATCTCAGCCAGCTCATCTATGTCAGCAACCATCTGTGCCACATGGGACTCAACAGACATGCCTTCTGACATACGTGAATGGAAAAGCTTCTTTACTAACTCATATCTCTGAGACCTTCGGTTAGATCGGTGAAGATCTTGTAACCTCGCCAACATGTTATAGGGATCCAAGTCCATATTCTGTCGACGGAAATGCTGAGTCATGGAAGCAAGTATAATAGACTGAGCAGTATCGCAATCACCGATGTGAGTCTTCCAAAGCTCCAGCTCAAGTAACTGATCAAGTTTGGGCTTAGGCCCAAGAGATGTCTGTATGGTGTATAGCAGCCTCTCGGCTCTAAGGACTATCCTTAGATTCATTTCCCAATCGGCAAAGTTCGTGCCCTTAAAGATATTTTCGCTCATGATAATGTCTCGGACATTTCGCTTTCTAGTCATCTTGACTACGATAGTCCAACTATCTAGTCAACGATATTTGGGTACAGTCTAACTGTTACAAGAAAAATAACATTGTATTAGTCCAACTAATAAAATAATTTTGACAAAATATTTTGAAAGCACGTAAAGCTAAGTATCTGAATTAAATTGCAAATTCAATACTAGTCTCCCACTATTTTTCGGCGAGTCTCTAACCCTCTGTCGAGTACTCGGGAAATCCAGTTTCCTAGTGGGCTAGGATCCCGTTAAATAACACACAACTTTGACTTTGGCCAACAAGCTGTATGATATTTAACTAGGTAGATCTCGAAGATCAATTGGATCTCATCCAATTCCTAGATCCGGTAGGTGGACATCAAAGTCCGAAACATATATACAATATATATGCCAATATATCCAGTATAATTTCCTAACCTTTTTCCTCTGAATCAACTAAGCCTTGGCTTTGGCACAACAAGCTTAATGATTCCTGTTAAGCGGGACCCATTGACATGGAAAGCTTCGTAATCAATGTCGATGGACAAGAAGTGATCTTGACTTTGGCCAACAAATCACGACTTGGACAAGACATCGATATGGAACAAAACTCTCATGATTCAAACACATCCGCAATTGACAAAGGTCTTGACTTTGGCCAACAAACCAATGCCAACTTTGGATCTTGAGTAAGAATCACTCAACAGAAGGAAAAACACTTAATATGTTTTGAGGGTTTTTCGCGTAAATTGGCAACCAATTTATTATCTTTGATTAGGTCTCATTATACACCCTTAAGCATGCATTCTAAAAGTATAATAAGGCGCGATAAATAAATTAATAATGATATGCGGATGGATATGTCACAAATTATTCCTAGAACAAATCACTCACTTTTCTCTCCCCGGCTATAACTATTCTAACTTCTACCCATTACATAATACAATAAAGAAAACTCATTTACATTGAGAGGAATTGGTGAGAAGAGAAATACAAAGAATAAGGAGATAAAAGGCTGGACACGCAGGTCCAATTTAATAAATTCTAAATTTATTATAATTTTCAAAATTGCCCTCGCTCTTCTAATATCCATCCGATATACATTATTCATACAACACATTCATGTATTCATACAAAGCATGTTATTCAGTCAATCTAATCCAATTAATTAATCTTTGATTAATGACCATCCAATGTTCAAATAACGATTTGATTTGCGCGAGTCCAACTCGTTTAAGAATAATACTTAAAGTACATATTCTTGAATTATATCGAACTACAACTTTAAATCCAATTTATTTGTATCCAATACTAATTCCAATTTAATTCCAAATTAAATATTTACACTTATTTATATGCCTTAAAGACTTGGATTCCAAATCCAATCTTAATGGGTCTCAAAGGCCCAATAACATCCAATGTCATTTTAATTAAAGTCCAATGGGCATTTAATTGATTCTTAAGACATGGGCTTTGGCCATAATGGATCAAACCCAAAATGCTAAGGCCCAATAGGAATCACCATATTGCCAACAAATCAATTTAGGCCCATTGGGCCCAATCAAATTCTTTAAAGGGCCAAGTGATGTATTTGGACTTTATGGAATTGGTTTTGGGCCCAATTGGATCCAATCCAAAAGTCCAAAACCAAACTTGGTCAAACCAAGCCCATTAAGCCCAATTACACACTTTTGGCCCAATTCATAATTAAAGGATTATTAACATAATTATAATATTCCAAATATCATAATTATTTTAATTAAAGTGTATTAGCCATGATTAATTAATTAAACTCAATATTTCCAAAATACCAATTAACTTAATTAATCATGCTTAATCCATCAATTTATGCTCAACACAAATTGAAGCAAAACATATCATTTCATGCTCAACATGCTCTTTGAATTTAACATAAACATTATTGACTTTGATTCCAATCTAATCAAACCAACAATCAACATTTATATCATGCTTTAAACACATCTTATGTTGTAAAAAATCAAAAATCAAACTGCAGTGGACTGCAGTGCATTCGGCCATGGTAAGGCTATATGGGACTTTTGATTCAATCATTATATCTCAAATCTAATCATGCATAACTCTATGTTATCATATTCTAAGGATGCTCAAACCTTCAATTTGAAAAAATCATGTTCAAAACACAAAAGCCCCAAATTTTAGTCTCAATAACCCTAGAATTTTTCATGCTTAAAATTGGCTCATGATACCATTGTTAGTTGTTCCTAGAACATGCCAAAGATCTAATAAGCATGAAAGCATGATAAAGATCATTATAAAATGCGGAAAATACTTACAATGAACGGATTTGACTTTGAAAAATTTTAACTTTGATCTCCAAGATCCAAGAGTTGTATGTTGAATCCAAGCTTTGAGATGTTTCTCTATCACCTTTGTTGATTCCTTGAAGTGCTAGCTAACTTGACTTTGCCACAAAATCAAAGAGAGGAGAACAAGGAAGCTCACGCCCACTTTCTGTATAGGGTTTGTGTTTTGTGTATTCTCTACTCAAATGAGAGAGATGGGGGGTTTTGGTAAAAGCCAATTTATCATTTTCACCTAAACAAGGTGGTTGGGTAAATGGTTTTGCCAAAACCATTCCAAGGTAGTTGGAAAGTGGATGGTATGACATAAATGACAACCACTCCCCCAACTACCACATTTAAAGTGGGCCCCATATTTGAATTCAAAATTCGAATGGATTCTACGAATGTTTACCGCGGTTCGGATCCGTTTAATCCGATTAAACGAATTCTTGTAGTTAAATAATTAAATCTAATTTAATTAAATGACGACGCCTCGTAAATTATTACGAATGCCATTTACGAATTAATTCTAAATTAATCTGTTCGCAAGTATTAAAGTCCGACTTTAATTTCGCAATGAAATCCAATTCATATTAATATATCCGATATATTAATTTTAGCCCATACGAATAAATTAAATAGAAAAATCAAATTTAACTATTAAATTTATTCTACCGATTAATTCCAAATTAATTGCGTTCTCTCTCTTCCGAACACATTTAATCCCAGATTAAATAATACCTCAATTAATCCTAGATTAATTTTCTCCATCTTAATTAATCCCAGATTAATTCTAATTTAAATCAACTGTCATCGGTGAATATTTGGAAAGCGACCCAAGAGACCTCTGGATATGTTGACAGTAAATCCGATTATCAGACTATCCGATAAAGTGAGTACCTCGTACCACGTGCTTACCGATTTACAAGACATGGTTGGCTTCTAGCAAAATACCGTGCCTACCAAATTCTCCAAAAATATTCTTACTGGAATATATAATATATGTCAGGCATAGAATACGTAGCATTGCGTATTGCGATCCAGTATCGGATGTCACGTGCAAGACCTAGGGCTGGAATAGTGTCTGCCCCGTACGAAGCACATATCGGATATCAAGCAACCAGTCTCTTTGAATCGGATAATCATAACCTTGTCATATTATCTCGTTGGTTACAACACAATAGAGAACTAGTTCTGAATCCCTGCGTGATCATCATCTCCATATGTCTGAAGTGATACTTCCGTCTTGACATCACATCCAATAGACTACGAATCTCAATAAACCCAGTAGAGGCGTACGCAGAACCTGTTAAAGCCCTGAACGACCAAAACCAAAGTTTACCGATTGTCACAAGTACTAGCGGTGCAAGTCTCAGGTTAAGACTAAATATACCTACCCTGAAGCGGACTCCCATAGACCCATATATATACTACCAATGGGATTTCGCGGGGTCTATCCAGAGCGAAGCTATTTTCCATACCATCGGAAAAAAACAACCTCCTATCGCACTTGCATAAGTATCCAATACTTAAATATATGAAAACTATGTCGTTATGCCCTCACAACACGCACAAGTGCAATACTAGTCTATTCCGCATTATCGATGTCCAGTCTCGATAATACTACGACTAGGGATATTTAATGATTAAACCTTTATGGATTGATACTGTCTCATATCATCTCAATCCGGAACTAATCATAAGGACTTCTACCATTTCTATATCAAAGTAAATAAATTACGAAACTGTAAAAGGCAATTTCATTACTACATAGTTAATTTTGTTCAAAAATACAATGTCTTTTACAAACAGTGACGCTATAGGTCATAATTGTCTAATACTAACAAATCAGTAGTGCATTGATCAACGGTCGGATGGCTGGTCCTCAGAATGATACAAAAGACTGTCCAAATGGCATCTTAAGGTTATCCTCAATGCCTTCCCTCCAACTAGTGTCAGGCACTCGATGGGACGTAATCCGACCCCGAAGTGGCAAGAACACCTGACTCTGAGGGAATGTTGCTGTAATATCCCGCCTTAACAGTAATGTTACCGGCAGGAGACAGGCTAAACCCATCTCCATAAGCCTCTGATTCTAGAAAAATTTCTGCATGATGTATTCGTAACATCATGCAATCTGGCCTAAAGCCAGCATCCATAAACAACATAAACATAAAATCTCGGCCTCAGGCCGAAATCACAACATCAATGCAATCGAACTGATCCTATCCAGTACCTTTACCATGCAACATACAATCGTCAATCATATGTACACACATAGGTAACAATTTGATCGTGCGCAAACATCATATGCATGAATCACATGAACTTTAAAAAGCTTTAATTCATATTAACATCTTATAACTTCACTTTGCTTGGAAAATTTCTTTCTTTTCAGAAAACTCACAATTCTTCATAATACATTCTATTTAGAAAACATTCTTTAAAAAAAAAAACTTTTTCGGAAAACTTATACTTGAAATTTCCTTCGTTTTTATGTTCTAGAAAACTCTTTTACTAAAAATCTGCTTTCTGAAAACTCATTCTGAAATTCTTTCTTTTTCTTGTACCTTTTTTCTAAAACCATCTTTCTAAGTTCTTTTCTGAAAACTGAAATCGGAAATCCTTTTTCTGAAAACCAAACTGAAATCTGAAATCTTTTTTTTTCTTAAAATCGAATCTCCGCCAGTAGGCGCATCTCCGCCCGAAGACGCATCTCCGCCCGTAGGCGCATCTCCGTCCATAGGCGCATCTCCGTCCAGGAATGTACCATCTGAGCGCTGAGGATCTAGGAGCATCCCCCTAGTCCTCCACATGTGCACATGTGTCAAATCCGTCAATTCCAATTAGTGTACAATTGGGATGGGTCAAATCCCAAATCCCGAATCCATATGAAATCCGTCAATTCCAACTGAATCTCAAGTCACATACTGGGGTGAGTTTTTCCCTCATGCCCCAAAAACCATAAAACTCATGCTTTAACATCTCAATTTAAAAAAACATTCTAAACTTTTCTTTAAAACATTTTGAATCTTTGAAAACATTCTTAGCTTTTGTTCAACTGCTGAAAATCTTAGCACACTCATATGTATATGCATTTCTCATGCTTCTTTCTACTCCAGCCATGCTTTCTTACCGTGTCATATGTGTTCGTGTACATATTCATGCAAACTCGTAAATTAATGACATATGCATTCTATTCCTTACATACTTTTATTTTGAGTTAACTCATGTTCTATATGTCTTTTCATCCTCATCATACTTTGCGTATAACACACATGCTCATTTACACGATGAGTTGTTATAACTTAATAAATCCACACACTTTGATAAGCATTTACACACATAGTGTTATAAATGCATACTCAAGTTAACTTGTATTAACTTTTCGACCATATTATCATATCAACACAATTTACATCCAACTTATGCTCAACCGCTCTCGTACTATTCAAACATAAAACCAATATCGCAAATTTCATAATTATACCTACACACATGCAATCAAAACTATTCTACCATATCATACTTCACACAAATCCAAACTTTGAGTTCTCAGTTCTTAAACTTATTCAACTATTTCTCAAATATCAACATATGCTCAAGGATCTCATTTATATATATTCATATGCATATATACTCTATGTTCATTTATGCATGCCTCAAGATACTTGTACATAAAACACATACTCATTAAATACAAGCTTACTTATTTCTCCATGCATACTTGCCCACTTTTGTACCTAAATGCTTACTTCCTTATGATTTATCATCCTTTAAACATTAATCTCATTCCCTATGGTGTAATTTATACAGCCCCCAAACCCAAGTATTCTTATGTTACACTCATAATTATTTGCTCACAGTTCATATATACATAAATACTTTATCATTATTATACTTTCAATCTAAGGCTCACTATTATCTTACTGCTTATATACACATATATTCTTCCTATTTTAGGGTTACATATATCTTTATAAAATTTCTTTATTATCTAAATTCAAACAAAACATGTCTCAAGTATTCATCGCATAGGTTACTTACTTGGAACTCCTCCGTTATCCGAATTTTATACTTTCTACTGTCACCATGAGGTATCAAAAGCATGTACACATTAACTCCACTTCATTTGATTCACAAGTATATCAAACTCATCAGTGTCAGAATACTCATTCACTTTATCATATCATGCACTTTGTTTTCCCTATGCATTCATCATTAACACACATTCATCATCTACTTCACAAGTAATCAAAAAATGCATTAGCATATACCTTTATTACTACCAATCGCTATGCCAATTCACAAAGACACAAACCTCATTCCATTATTACCCAATTAGGCCATTATACATATTTTCAAGTTTAGCACTTTTCAATTCATTTTCATTATCATGCATGAACATTCATCCGCATACGCATTATTCATCATCAAGCCATTATCAAATCATGCAAATCATTCCCACAAACATATATCAAACTTGATCAAACCATAAAACAACTTACTAATTTTTGCCATGTTTTCCAACAGTTTTACTATCTGAACAGGTCTCGGTTTCTTCATCATTTCAGGAGCAATTTAATTCCAATCGAAAAAACACTTTACAGGCATTTAGTTAACACCTAAATGAACAAAACTCATACTTGACACTTAGCCTAATTCAGCTCCTAAGGTCCTCATATTAATTTATTTATAGCTAGCTGCCTACATGAAAATCTGACAGAACCAGCCCCAATCATCATGCTATAACTTTTTCAATACTCAATATTTCACAATACCATTTTACATGCATATATATAAGACATAAAGAAACAAGTTTCATGTTTTACACTTTTGCTAATTCCTCTTCCAAGGCCACGAAAATCAGAGTACAAACCATGCCTACTGTTTTAACAAAACTGACCAATTTATTATTTTTGCATTTTCCATTCCAATCAAACCAAACAAATTATTTTGTGTTCATATCATCATACAATACTCATTCAATATTAACAAGTCAACAAATCAACAAAATCACCACTCACTTTCCAAGCTCATCATGTACATTCAATCAATACCAAAGTTATAACCATAATATACCTCCACTAAATAACAACCTAATCATGCCATAACTTCTATCAAATCCAAAAATCAAAAAACCCCAAATTCTAGGGTTCAAAGTTTCGAATTTTGGGGAAGGAACTGAAAATAAAAGAAAAGGAGAGTAGTAGAAGCTTACTGGCATGGGGAAATCAACTTAGAATCACCAAAATCTTCATCAAAATGGCATTGAAGGCTTGAAGAACATTGAGAGGATGGAGAAGCTCTCTCTCACGTTTTTTCTCTGGAAAATGAAGGGGAAATAGTGGCTTTTACTTTACAAAAAATGGCTGATTTTTTGTTGTTAAATGAGTGGCTAAGATTAAGCCACATGCCCAATTTCAATCAAATCCGTAACAGTGCAGGTCACCCAGAAAAACACGCATTTTGGACTTAGTTTGGCTCCGAATTTGAAGAAATATTCAGCGTGAAGTTTGTGAGTCTATGTCTTAGCTTCGAAACGGTATATTATTTGTCAAAATCGGAGTTAAAACGAAAAAATTACGGCTGTTTCACTAACAGCTATTCAAAATGAAAAATTTAGCGGAAAAATGCTAAAACTTGAAAATTTATCCCGAGTCTCCGGTCGGGATTTCTAAGTCATGCAAATCATTTTTATATCATAAAATGAATATTAACATGCTTCGCATAATTATTTACTATGCTGGGCAGGTTACACGCTACCGGTCTGTTACAGTTGCGTCCCCATACCACAAAGATGAACAAAGTAGACTCGGTGGAACGAATCCAGCCTTGATCTGAAGAAACAAAGTAGAATCGATGGAACGAATCCAGCCCCGATCTGTGGGACAAAGCAGACTCGGCGGAATGAATCCAGCCCCAATCTGAATAAATATTTGAGACTCGGCAGAACGTATCCAGCCACGATCTGGTGGGAAAAAGCAGACTCAGCGAACGAATCCACCCCTAATTTGAAGAAATAACTTAGATTCAGCGGAACGAATCCAGCCCCAATCTGGTGGGACAAAGCAGACTCGGCGGAACAAATCCAGCCCCGATCTGAAGAAATACTTGAGACTTATCCGAGGGAAGATTTTCAACCTCGGAGGCTCTGCTAACTCTGGCACGGGCGTACCCTGGCCAGATTAGCGAAAAATAAAAATTGAAATAAAGTGAAGTTATCAAAAGGTGGGGGTGACTTAGCACGTATCCCAAACAAAAATTATAAGTAAAAATAAAAACTCGGATGCTCCGAGACAGCGTCCTGCCCGAGGCCTCCAAAACACAATTCTGAACCTTACAATTCAGCGTCCTGGCTAACCAAGCTACGAATACGCCGATCCAAGCGGTTAGGTAAATCCTCATGGGGACATGGACACCCCGTGTGTGCCTTCCCTGGGTGGTACTCAATGGGACTCATAGGTACTCGTACGGGCAGAAATCTCATTAGGTTCGGTTTACCCGAGACTCCTGTAATCAAGGGCGTCATTCAGCCAAACCCAAGTCAGGTGGTCTGATGGTTCTCACTGGGACTTACCAGTCGACTCGTAGGGGTAGAAACCTCCCTAGGTCTTGTTTACCTGAGACTCCTGTAATTAAGGGCGTCATTCAGCCAAACCCAAGCCAGGTGGTCTGATGGTTCTCAACGGGACTCACCAGCCGACCAGTAGGGGCAGAAACCTCCTTAGGTCCGGTTTAGTGGAGACTCCTATAATCAAGGGCGCCATTCAGCCAAATCCAAGCCAGGTGATCTGATGGTACTTAGAGGTATTCACCAACCGACTTACAGGGGGAGAAACGTCTCTGGGTCCAGTTTATCCGAACTACTCCTAAAAAATGCGAGCTCTGGGGTAGTAACGCTCCGACCTCGGGGGTTTGACAATGATACCCGGGAGTGATGTGCCACGAGGGGTTCGCTCGTTTCCCACACATGCGGCATCCCTTAATGCGTTCCAGATCCTCAAAAGTGAAAGGAACCAGGTCAGGACACTTCCACCCGAGGGTTTGATAATGACACCCGGGATTGGCATGCCACGAGCTTGGTGCCCTCCCCAGTTATCGATCAGCCCTTCGTATCGAGCACATCCCAAAAATATCGAACACGCTTTTCGCATTCAATTAAAAAAAAGTAAGATGGACAAGTTTCTTAATTCAAAAGAGAAAAATATTTTTTTTATTCATGAGACCTACTGCCCTTCTTACTACTCTTGGTGGGTCATTTCAAGAGAGGATTTATAGTGATTTTTTGGTTTTGGCCAGCTTATCTCATTACTTACTGTCTAAAGAGAAAAGATTACTGGAAGTACCTTCTCAGCATCTCGGCGTTCCATGGTTTCCTGAGCCGGACACTGTCCAGTTGCTCCAAGAGATAGACACATGGTCTCATAATTTACGATACTCTATATGGTCCTTCCCACTTAGCGCCCAGTGAACCTTCTTCAGATCGATGGGTATTCAATGTGACTCTCCTTAAAACCAAGTCTCCAAGGAGGAAAGATCGAATCTAGACTCTCTTATTGTAAAAACGGGCTATTCTCTGTTGCCATACAGCTGCTTTCATTGACAACTTCTCTCGTTTTTCTTCAGCCAGATCGAGATGATTCCTGATAAGTTCTTCATTCCACTCAACCTCAAAGTGCCGGACCCGATGGTTGATCATCCCTATTTCTGCCGGGATAACAGCTTCACACCCATAAGCCAAAGAAAATGGGGTCTCTCCCGTGGAATCCTTGTAGGTCGTCTGGTGTGCCCATAATACTTCTGGTAACTCTTCGACCTATAGACCTTTACAAGATTCGAGTCGGGCCTTCAAGTTTTCTTTGATCATTTTGTTGGCGGCTTCGACCGGCCCCGTTGGACTTGGGATGAGCAGGTGAAGAGAATCTCAAAGCAATTTGAAGATATTCACAAAGCTTCCGAAAGCCTTTACTATCGAACTGCTTCCCATTGTCGGTAATGATAGCCCGAGGAATCCTGAAATGGAAGACGATATTCCTCTTTACAAAATTCGTGGCCCTCTTTTCGGTGATTGCAGACAGAGGTTCGGGTTCTACCCACTTGATAAAATAATCGATGGCAACAATAGCGTACTTGGCTTATCCCCTCCCTGCTGGCATTGACCCGATGATATCCAGTTCCCACTGGGCGAACGGCCAGGGGCTTATTAATGAAGTCAATTGTTCTGCCGGCTGATGATGAAGATGGGCATTTTTCTGGCACCCTTCACACTTTCTGGCCACTTTTATTCCGTCCTGATGCATGGTTAACTAATAGAATCCATGCCTTAATGCCTTATGCACAATAGACTGCCCCCCGACGTGGCTTCCGCAAATGCCCTCATAGATCTCCCTGAGCACATAGTCGGCCTCTTCTATCGCGAGGTATCTCAAAAGGGGAACTGTATACCCCCTCCGATATAACACTCCTTCTATCAGATAAAATTTTGAACTCTGGTACCTCAACTTTCTTTCTTCTTTCTTATCTCCAGGCGTCTCTCCGGTCTCCATATAATTTCTGATGGGGTCCATCCAGGAGGCCTCTTCTCTTACTTCAACTTACATTACTTTTGACTTCCCAACACTCATTTCCTGTAGGCAAATTAGCGGGATGGTTCGGGGATTCTCTGATTTAATGGAAAATGACAGCCGATCTAACGAGTCTTCTTGATGGTTGTTTTCTCGACTAATCTGTTCGAAATGCACATTGCCCATTTCTCCGACCAACTTCTTCACCTTAGCCATATATGCCACCATGTTAGGCTCTCTAGCCTGAAACTCACATTTCAGCTGCTGAATGGCCAGCTGGGAATCGCTCTTTATGATCACTCTTTATGATCACATCTTGGATGCCTACCACTGTGCACAACCTCAATCCGGCTAAAATAGCCTCATACTCTGATTCATTATTGGTGGCCTCGAAAGCAAACCTCAACACGTAGACCACCTCCTCATCGTCACTGCTCCGTAATACAACACCGGCCCCACATCCTTGCGAACTAACAGATCCGTCCATAGACAACTCCCACATGGTCTCCGAAATTCCTAAAACCTGGGGCCCACTGAACTCGGCCATAAAATCCGCCAGAGCCTGACCTTTCATTGCCGCCCTTGACAAATATGATATATCGTATTCGCTCAACTCCACCGATCATTTCACCAACCGGTCCGAAACCTCCGATTTATGCAGGATCTGCCTCTAAGGGTGGTCGGTGTAGAATCCGATAGGATAAGCCTGAAAGTATAGCCTCAGTTTCCTGGCAGCCGTAACCAACGATAATGCCACCACTTCATGATCTGGATATCTAGTCTCTACGTCCAACTGGGCTTTGCTGATGTAGTATACCGGCCTTTGAATCTTATCGGCCTTCTGCACCAACACCAAGCTCATAACATATTTAGATACAGATAAATATAAGAACAAGGTTTCACCAGGGATCGGTTTAACCAAAAGCAGAGGTTGGGACAAATATTACTTGAGCTGGATGAAGGCTTCATCGCACTCCTTCGTCCATGCGACGTACTTCTTAATCTTCTTAATCAACTTAAAAAATGGATGACATTTGTCGGTACCACGGGATATGAACCGGTTTAGAGCGGCCATATGACCTATCAAACTTTGCACTTTTTTTACTGTCCTGGGAGATTTCAAATCCAGAAGTGCTTGGATTTTCTGTGGGTTAACCTCAATCCCACGTGCACTGACCATATACCCCAGAAACTTCTCTTATCCACCCCAAATGCACACTTCTCGGGATTCAACCTCATATTATGATTCCTTATCAGCTCAAGGGTTTTCGTGAGGTCGGTCAGATGACCCTCTGGCTTTATAGTCATTGTTATCATGTCGTCCACATACACTTGCATGGTTTTTCCGATGAGGGGCTTAAAGATCTTGTTCACCAACCTCTGAAATGTTGCTCTTGCATTCTTCAAATCGAAGTGCATCACCATATAATAATACGACCCTCGATCTGTTATTAATGTAGTCTTCTCCTCGTCTCGGGGCGTATTTTCACCTGGTTATAACCTGAGAATGCGTCCATGAGACTGAGAAACCGGTGACATGCAGTTGAATCCACCAATTGATCAACTTTTGGGAGTGGGAAACTGTCTTTCGGGCTGACTCTATTAAGATCGGTGAAGTCCACACACATTTTTCATTTCCCTCTAGGTTTTTTTTACCAAAACCACATTCGAAACCCACTCTGGGTACTTTACCTCTCGAATGAAACCTGCCTTCAGCAATCCCTCTACCTCAACCTCTATCGCCTCACAGCGTTCTTGGTTGAATATCATTCTCTTCTGTTTGACTGGCTTCTGACTCGGATCCACTGCCAAGTGATGGCTGATAAACTTAGGGTCTATCCCGGGCATGTCACTATACCCTCAAAAGAAAATATCTGCATACTGCTTCAAGAGCTTTAGGAGGTCCTTCTTTAGGTTTTCCTTCAAACTTGCCCTAACTTGATGATTTTTCCTGGGCCAAAGAGTTCCATTGACTCCAACTCCTCGGTTGCTCCCAAACGGGCGAACTTCTTGATTCGTACATCTGGACATTCTTCTGATTCCTCATCCTCATCCTCCTCCTCCTTTATTCTTTTCTTCTGCCGACCCTGATCAACATAAATAGTTTCTTTCGAAACGATGGCAAAGAAACTTCAGGCCTCCTTCTGGCTTCCACACACAATCCCGATCCCAGCCCGGGTGGGAAATTTTAACTTCAAGTAATAACATGATATAGCGGCCTTTGTTTTCATCATGAAGGGCCGGCCTACAATGACTTGATAACTGCTCATACAATCTACTACCGTGAAGTCTATCATGATCGTCCGGGTGTATGGGAGGTTCCGACTGTCATTGCCAACTGTATTATTCCCAGTGGGACGACCGTTGCACCTCCAAACCCGTACACATTGGGCCTGCCCCACCGATATTATCTCTATTCCTCGGGCCCTCCAGTAAATTTTTCTTGACAGGTTCGAGTCTCCAGCCAGTGTTCTGCCTCCGGCGATGGTATATATTTGCCTATGCCCTTGCCGCTGCCGGGTCACCATGGCCCCCTGGTCAATGTACTCGTTTAGAACCGTTATGGGCAAGATTCTCCATTTACTCTCGTAGATCCTTACAACCCTCTATCGAATGCCCCCTCATATTGTGGTGCATGCAGTAATACTTCTCATTCTTCTTCTCTATTGGGTACTTTCTAAGATCAGGCTCCATCAAAAGGCCCATATCCTGAATTTATTTTGCGATCTGAGCCAATGGCTTGTTCAAATGTGTGTATCCCACTCCTCTGGCAATATGGTTTACTTGCACTTGAGCTCTTCTTTCTTATGGGAAATTGTTGGGAGGCATCGGTCTGAACTCCATTTGTCCGGGAGAATGATTCCTCAACTCTCTATCCAGCCTCCGTGGCATCTCCAGCTTCTGCACTCTTTTCTTCTGTACCCCTCCATTCTGAACGACTTTCTCATCTTCCTCCATTAAAACGAACTTTCTTGCCAGCTTCAGAGCTGTGGAGTAGTCTGGTACATCCTGGACCCTCAAGTGAGTCCATAATTTCCTAACCTTTAGGGCCCCTTTAAGATTTTCCAAAGCCTCCGTCGATTCGTAGGCCCCGACCTCCAGCACCAAATTGTAGTACCTCTCAATAAAAATTTTCGGGGGCTCATCATCCCTCTGCTTTATCAACCTCAACTCCCCCATTGACTTTTTTTGGAACACAAGCTCCTTTGAAACGTCGAATGAATAATCTCATGAGCTGTGAGAAGTCACTGATGCTTTCTGGAGTCAAACTTCTGAACCACAGAATCGCGAATCCTCCCAGGGTCAAAGGGAACACCTTGCAGATGGCTTCTCCCACCATTCCATGCACTTCCATCAGCAAAACAAAACTCTCAATGTGAGACTTATGATCTATATGACCTCTATATACACTTATAGACGGCATCGTGAACCGTCTAGGGAACTCCGCCAACAAGACTTCTTCAGTAAAAGAAGAGGTCATTTCTCCGTTCTGGCCATCCCCTTTATCGTCTCTCAGATTTTCCTCCCACTTCTTCATTAGGGGTGGCAATGGGCCGGGCCGGGCCGGGCTTTTTGAAGCCCGGCCCGAGCCCGCCCAAAAAAAATTTGGCCCGGGCCCAAAAAAGCCCGGCCCGGCCGGCCCGACTCGGGCCCGGGCCTAAGTCCGACCCATTTTTTTTTTTTTTTAACTTTGAAATGAAATTTATATTTTATTATATAATATATATATATATATATATATATATATATATATATATATATATATATATATATATATATCATACATTAACATTAAATACGAAATTTGCTAAACAATTTACGAAAACATCAAAATTTTCAAAGTAACATCTATGAACTAACAATCCAAAATTTACAACTAAATACCTCAAAAATTAACAGTTTCAATATTTCATCCATAAACTAACTGATCATCCATCCAAATGTCACAAACAAATAATCAAAAGTTCAAATGTTTCATCTATAAACTAACAATCCAAATACCACAAACAACGAAACAAGTACATTAAAAGCTTCAATGTTTCATCCAAATGCCACAAAGTAATGCATCAAACTAATCTAAATCTTGTGGCTCGAAGTCTCCTTCAACTTCATCCATCAGTTCCTCTCCAGAAATTATAAGTTGTTCAGGAATAAGACCTAATGAGAAAAAATGTTAAAACATGTAAATCAAAGAAAATAAATAATTAAGAAATAATCGTTATTGTATTTTACCTCGCTCAGAAGCCCATAACCAATTTTGAGTGCACATTATTGCTTCCAATGTGTCAGGATGTAATTTGGCACGATGTGGACTCAAATGCCTCCCCCCAGTGCTAAAAGCAGACTCTGATGCCATAGTCGTAATAGGAATAGCTAGTATATCTTTAGCTATCTCAGCCAAAATAGGATATTTTCCTTTATTTGTCTTCCACCAAATCAAAATATCGAAGTCTGGAGTTCTAGTAACTAAAGGCTCCTCTAAGTACCTTTCAAGATCGGACTTTGATCTTGTCATACGATTGCGTTGAGTGGCAAAAGAATCAAAGTCAGACAAATCTAAAAAAGAAGACAAATCAGTGGTCACAATTCTCTGAGAATGAACATTTAAAGTAGAAGATTCACCACCAACATCAGACTTAGCTTCATAATAAGCAACTATCTCCTCAGAAAGCTGACGTGCTCTTATAATTTGCTCTTGAACACCCACACCATAAATCTTCGGAAAATAATAATCAATTAACACATCTTAAATCTTGGGTCAAGAATGACAGCCATAACCAACACCCCATGAATCTCTTGCCAATATTTCTCAAACTTAGCAATCATAATAGAGGCCATTTGTTTAACTTGAGGAATAAGGGACATTTGTCACTCCATCAAAGACATCTTCATTTTACAAGCCAGTGGAAAAAACATATTGGCTGTAGGGTACTTCGTACCTGAGAACATCTCTGTCAACAAATAAAATGGACGTAAATATTCTACCATTTTTTCAGCCATCCCTCATTCTGCATCAGAAGGCAAACATTTATAATGGGGCTCAATTTGTTGCACTCTATGAAAAACTTTTCTGTACTTAACTGCAATATCAAGCATGAGAAATGTAGAATTCCATCTAGTCGGACAATCAAGGACCAACTTTCTTTCACTATTCATCAATGATTGACGTGCGGACATCAAAAAAGTTTCATTCCTTTTCGGTGTGCTACTCCAATAAGCAACACTCTCCCTAATCTTTGCAATACCCACTTCAATCACGGTCAAACCGTCCTTCACAATTAGGTTCAAAATATGAGCTGCACACCTCATATGAAAAAATCTACCACCCACTAACAAAGATTCAGTTGAAAGCATTCCCTTCAATCTTTCTACCATTGCATCATTAGTTGAACAATTATCCAAAGTAAATGTTGACAACTTTCGATCCACATTGCAGTCCATCATACATTTAATTAGAACTTGAGATAGACACTCAGCAGTATGTGGGGCTGGTACATATATGAACCTACATATACATAATGTATGTAATCAAATGTTAGCATATTCAATAAATAAGTTAGACATAAATTATTTAAGTACACAAAATTAAATTACCTTAAGACTCGACTTTGTAAATGCCATGAGTTGTCAATGAAATATCCTGTAACGACCATATACCCTCTCTTTTGGTTACCAGCAGTCCACATGTCAGTAGTAATAGCAACCCTGCCGTCATTAATATTCAACAAATTCATTATTTTCATCTTTTCTGATTTATATAATTTGAAAATCTCAGCCTTTAAAGTGTTTCTGGACATCTTCTTCACCAAAGGGTTGCAATAATTCATCAAGTCATTAAAAGCATCAAACTCAACAAACTTCAGTGGCAGCTCATGCTTTATAACCAATGACGTAATTTTTTGACGGAAAATATTTACATCAAATGATCTAAGCTCCATTGAAGTCGTTCTATCTTCTTGCTTTATAACATTGAGAGTTTTTTTAACTCTATCTTCAAACTTAGGCTGTTTTTTAGTATAACAATTCTTCATGTGTCTATTTAAGTGACTGGTACCTTTTGCAGCCAAACCACTCAATAACTTGGCACAGTGATTACATCTTGCCTTCATTTGCCCACCAACATTAATCTTGGTAAAATGATCCCAACATTTTGCTGTCGCTCGTCTCTTATTATCCATATTTTCTAATGCTACCCCCTTTCTTTTGTTACCATCTTCATCTATATTTCCATCTTCAATATCAAGGATCTCATTTTCCTCATCACTATGCTCGCGTACAACTTCAAGGCGTTAAGAAAAACATGAGAATTTGGCCGAATAGGCGTAGATTCTTTCAAGTTAGACATAACAAAATCTGGGGAAAAAAATCACATCAACAATATGAGAGATACATAACAAACCACATCCAAGTAAAGCATCCAGATTAGAACAAAGGGTTTCAAAAGTTTGACTTTATTATACCAAACACATTAATCTCAACTAAAGAGAAGCTGAATTTATGAAAAAAGTGAATGCTTGAACCTCCAGAAAAAATACATGGCTCTTATGTGGCACAGTAGCTGGGGAAAATAAATAATTAAAGATAACATATCAAGCACTTTACTCCTCTTTAACAGTTTAACGTCTAACAGTACATAGTGATAACTCATGGCATTTACAATCAAGCCTTGTGGAAGTTAGATTGTGATTGGACAAACTTTATCTGCATATATTTTAGTCATTTAAGTTATATCAAGAATCAAGAAATGCTTGGCAGCCATAGATTTAATCTAATCATTTTCTGCCTGATAATATCTCTTTATCAGATCCATCTTTAGGCAAATGTTCCTATCTCATATCATGATCAAAGAAAAAAATTAACATGCCAATTCAATGACTCCTGGCTCTCTTCTCTACTTTTCCAAATTTCCCTCTACAATCCGTTCATAATCAATGTATATAATAAATCAAACGAATCTTACTTCTAAATTCTAATCACCAATATTTCCAAATCTAAAATCCAACCAATCAACAACACTTCTTCATTGTTTCTTTAACCACACCATTTTGATAGAAGAATAACGAAAACAATGAGAAAGACAATAGAAGAAAGCCCAAGCAGAGCAGAGCACAATTCATTCCTATTTTTTGATTTGCAACTTAATCAGAGAATCAATGCTTGTGGGCAGAAAAACTAAAGCAAAACCCAACACCAACGAGAACTGAGAAGAGAGGAGAGTGGTGACTGACTGACCGGAGAGCCGACTGCCGAGAGTGTGGCGAGAACTGAGAAGACTGGCGAGCCGCGAGCCAGAGACTGGAGAGTGGAGAGACGAGCAGATTGTCGTGCCGAGTCTGCCTGCCGACTGCCGAGAGACTGAGAGAGAGAGACAATGAAAATGAAATTGGATTTGTGTGTGTGTGATTCTGTTCTGCTGTGACTGCCGAGAGAGTGAGAGACTGCAGATTTGTGATTCACTGATTTGAAGAATTAAGGCAAAAATAACCTTAGTTTTTTTTTAAAATTTAAGCCCGGGCCGGGCCGGGCCGGGCTTAAATCTTCGAGCCCGAGTCGGGCCCTGTCTGTTAGGCCCGGCTTGGTCATTTAGCCCGTCGGGCCGGGCCGGGCCGTGGGCTTTTCTGCCACCCTTATTCTTCATTTCTTTTCTAAATCAGGTTTTCATGTGGTTGTCGTTATCGACATGCTGCCTCCCCCGAACATCCTTACGTCTGCTTTCTCGAGCACGACGTGCATCGTGGCTGGTTACCTCTCGCTCCCCTCCCCCGTATATCCTACCTCCCCCCTTTCTGGAACGTGGGCTATTACTCAAAGACTCCAGCGTTTGCCTTTCTACTTCCTCTTCCCACATTCTTCCCGCTGAGGGGCTCTCGCTATTACGACTGACCTCACCTTTTGTGGTTCCTTCCTCCCAGACTCATTTTCACAGCTTAGATCTACCACCCTCTCCCCTTCAGCTATCTCATTTCTCCTTCGACTGGGACCAGCCTCCAGCCTTTCATTATTCGCTTTTTCCAATCTCTCCGGATTATCCATCATAGCCTTCAGAAGCGTCTGGTTCTCCTCTCCATCCTTTCACATACTTTCCTCCATCCTTCCCATCCATTCTGTTGTTGAACTCTCCAATGACATGTGGTTTGCATCCTCCACCATCGTCTTACTACGTTAACTGTCTTTTGCTTTTTCCCCACAGACGGCGCCAACTGTTGACGGACGATTTTCGTCCCAGGGGTAGTTTCAGGATAACTCCTCCGAAACAACCTTCCCTCAACCTTTAATTTGTTTGGTTATGGGGAAACCAAAAACAAGAAAATCCACAAGAAATCGAAAAGATAGGATTTAACATGGTTCGGTGGAGCTGGTCCAACCTACGTCCACGGTCAGAAAGTGGGGTGGGGGGTTCTTTTATTACTTAACCGAGCTCGACCAACCTGTTTTAATGAAGGTATAATGAAAAATCGAGCATTTTTCTTTTCTTTCTCTGTTTTTTACAAGTTTGTGTTTAAATGAAAAATTTGGTAACCCTTACAACTGTGATCTAACTTCCTTTATATACTACTCAATATGTGGCATTGTTCCCGTCTCTTCATGATGTCATCCTTGAAGATTTGCACAATTCCGGCGATTTGACAGGTTCTCTTCCTCATTCTGCCGTCGCCGAAAGTAACATCTACCCTATGAATTCCTGTCACATCGCGCAACAAAGGTGCACTGTCAGACTCTTTTCATTACTGATGACAGTCTGCTTGAATTTTGGATGTGAGGTTTTTGGGAGGGAAAAATCAAACCTCCCTAATCTCACATCGGTCATTGAGAAGCCGGTCAGATAATGACCTGAACTACTCCCACCACTCTCGGCCTGACCCAAAAAGCCCGAGCTAATTATCTTTGATTCGGGGAGAGTGTAAAGATGAGCCAATTTATAGGAATGTTGTAGTCGTCTCGGCTCTGATGTGGTCGGTCACTGAGAATTGACTCACGTTGTGCTTTCTGGATTAGAGAATCTTCCTTTTTTACCCATACCGAATTGTTCTAAAGCTTTAATTACAAAAGTGATATGCTAGATAAGTGTGTATTAACGAGTGCTGCGAGATCCAAATTTGTGATACTCAAGAGTCGACTCGTCACACACGACTCTCTTTTTATAAAAAGCCCGAAAGTCGCTGCATCATAGCTGCTCCCTAAAAACAAGTACGCCCCCTGTATGACCAAGTTCAATGTAAGACCCCAAGTGCATTGCAAATATATCAGACAATTTATCAATTCAGATCAGTGGGTGTACAATTTTCAAAAAGAAAATCGAGATATAAGAATCTCCAATTTCAGTTTCCTTCTCTGTTCTTCATACCCAACGAATATTCCCGGTCCTGAAGCAGTTTTGGCACGTCATTATTGACTGGAAAGCGCTACCTCGGACTTCTCTTCCTGTTCGGTCAAGTTTTGGGTGTATTTTATTTTATTTTATTTTTTAAAATTTTTTATTTGTTTATAGATATTTGGTGGAAATTTGATAATTTATCCATACGAATTAAATTATTTAAATGTGTTTCGATAATTATAAATTTTTTATTTTTTATTTTTTATTTTTTATTTTACAGGATGTAAAATTATGAATAAATTTACTAAAAAATTATGCAAGCAACCGATGTGCCTGTTGCCTAATGGCTGAGGGCATAAGTTGGGATCATAGTAAGAGCTCTTCATTTTATTATCGCAACAGAAATTACGGTGTTGATTTGGCAAGTCGGGGTCAAGTCAATTTTTTTTACAGACTTTATGCAGCTCCAGTTAGGGGTGGGCATTATCGGATTCGGATCTGATCGGACCGAATCCGAATCCGATCCGATCCGAAATGTCCACGGTTGTTTGATTCGATCGGATCGAATCATGTTATCGAACTCGATCCGATCCGATAATTATCGGATCGGATCGGATTAGTTCGATCCGAATTCGAATCGGACCAATTCGATCCGAAATCATCATATTTCGGATCGGATTGGTCCGATCCGATCCGAATTCGGTGGGTTTGAGTCAAAAAAATCGATCGGATCGGATTGGATCGGATTCGAAATTTTTTTATTTTATTTAATATGTAATGACGTCGTTTTGCATATGGAAAAAATAAAAAATTTCGATCGGATCGGATCGGATCCGAAATCCGTCGAACCGGACCAACAGGATTCGATAGGATTTGCTAATCGGACCGGATTCGATTCGATCCGATTTAATCGAATCGAATCGGATCCGATCCGATCCGATGCCCACCCCTAGCTCCGGTTAAAGGAAAAGGTTAACTCTTAAGAAGAAGAGATTAGTTATTGTAGGTGTGTTTTTATTCGATCCTCTTCTTATAATGTCATTTTGACGGAGGTGCTTGGGACTGTTCTCTAAACGCAAAAGGTTGTCAGGCTTATAGCCTACCTAAATTATTATTTCACAATGATATGGGAGGTTGTCGGACTCCACATTATTCTTTCACAATAATTTAAGTACTCGATTGAGATACCGGAGGGCCTGCTCTACAGAATGATCCCACAAGATTTTGTCTCTGTATGAATGACAATAGGGATGGAAGTGTTGGATCAGGTGCAGTGGAAGGTGTAATTTGGACGAAATCGTAATATAGTGACTGAATCTTTGTTGAGCCTGGGATGGAGATAGCGATGGAATAGAAGATTGATTGATGTAGTTGATAATGGACGATGCAAGACGCAAAGTGGGATTGAATTTTGAAGTGGATCTCAAAGCTGAGTTGATTGTCAAAATATTAGGTGTTGAAACAATCACCAACCCCTTTTTTTGCCATGGTCAGACTGGCCACCTACCCATCGGCCATCACCTTGAATTTTGACCAAAACAACCCTTACACCGTATTCAATAATTTAATTTTCTTTTCTTTTTAATAAAAAATAACAGATAAATAAAATATAAATTTAATTATCTTCTCCAACATTTCTGAGATTCTAAAAAGGAAATTCAGAAAACTAGGCAAAAAAAAATATATATCATTTGTCAAAATGAGTTATAACATTTGAGATTTGTGAAACTGACTAATTTCTTCGAAATATACTTCGGAGGAGAGTACACATCGAAGTTTGATATTTTTTCTGAAAATTTTGAAGATCTGAAGTCATTATTCGGATCTCCAAAGTCGTGATTCGGATAAATATTTCTTCGGATTTCCGAAGTAGAAAAAATTTATATAAAATCAGACATTTTTCATTTGTTCTCATTACAAAAGCAAGTCATAGTATGTGATGCGATATTGATTTTGATACTCAATGAAATAATTTACTATTTTATTGATAGATGTGATTTTTACATATAAAACCGAAAATGCTGCTTCCAAAAACATCAATTTCTAATACATCAAATCTGATTATATAAAGTTAAAATTAATGTGGACCTGTATTTGGGCTAAGATGAGTAATGAAATAACGGTAATTGTGTCAACGTTCGCTACATCGACCACATATGACTTACATTGTTTGTTCGTCCCGTGAAGGTCTTCTTTTTATTTTTGGTTGACCCGCCGAAACACGCTCATTTGGTGGCAATACGTTTAAATATGCATTGAGAATAAAAACATTAGTTAAATCTATTTTTGAATGTTTATTAAGTAAAACAAAATAACCTTATATCTGATATCTCTTATGGAAAGATCCAATCTGATTGGTCTAATCTCCTCATACGCATCACAAATGGTGTCCGTTGTATACATCTTGCTCTAAATACTAGAGCGTTTGATTATAGCAGCTGCACATAAAGCCAGTGCATGTGTAAAAAATGGTTTGTACCATTTTAGACTTAGGAGAATATGAAAAACTTTGAAAAATTGGTTGGCAAAATAATGATTAGCTTTTGTAATAAGAACTAATTGAGAATACCCGATTTTATATAAATGTGTTCCTATTTAATATCTGAATCACGACTTTGAAAATCTGAATAATGACTTCGGATCTATGAAATTTTAAATTAAAAAAAATTAAATTAAATTAAACTTCAGTGTGTAACTTCGGAGAAGTTGGGCAATTTCATAAATATCAAACCTTGTGATTCATTTTGGTAAATTGCTAATTTTCTTTTGGCTAGTTTTCTAAATTTCTCATTCTATAATTCTTAAAACCAACGCCAATTGATAAAATGTATTTATCATTTAATTTATTAGTTATTTTAAAATTTAAAAATTAAGAGAGAAATTTTTCATCCGACCAATATCTTTAATAAACCGTCAACTCAATTTGTGCAATAGTTTGTCATAGTCTCATTATTCATCATTTTATTTTTCAATAATAGTATATATATATAATAGTCTAAACTCATCAATCGGGTAGATATTATCCGTTTTTAATACACAATTTTTTCACAATTTATCCGCTTTAGGAATACAACTCCTTACACATCTACTATGTTAAGGTAACTCATAACTTATAAATTAATACATGATTCACTTTGGCAGCAAATTGTGGACCTCGCGTCCTCATGAAGTCAATAGAAATATAATTGAAAATCTATCGTAAATATATTTATACAATTTGTAACAATTTAAGCTCACCATGGTGGAGGTATTGTTCATTTTATCAATACAGTCTGTCAAAGTTTTATTATTAGGTTTTACAATTCAAAATGTGTCTATTATATTTGGGGAGTCAATGACTTGTATAAATTAATACATGATCCTAATTTCTATCAATATAAGATATTAATATATATTATATATATATATATATATAAATTAGTGTATAAACTGATGTATCAATACATTATTAATGAACCAAATGAAGTCATTTTCCATTAGATAAATTTTAATATATTTAATATCGTCCAACCAATTATTGGACACTTCAATTTGTCCAGAAATTTATATTCCTGCATTTATCTTCATCTTACATTCTTACTAATTCAAAAACTAATCATGAAAGTATGAAACAAGAGCCCCCAAGAAAGGACAAAACGGTCAATATAGCAGGGCAATCTGGTAATCACACGAACAACCAGGGACTGTTTGGCAGTACCGAGCATTCTTGTCCTATTATCACTTTAATTCTGCTGTGCGGACCCTTCGAGAAAAACAGAGTCTTATTATTTCGCTCTCACTGATCTAACAAAAGCAAAAGCCAAAGCCAAAGCCAAAGCCAAAGCTCTGAGACACCACCCTCTTAACAGAAAGTCCAACTGCTCTTGCCAGCACACTAAACGACGTCACTTCCTCGAAATAATCACAAGCAGCAATGGCCTGTGCAAGTTTTGCGAAGCTAAACGCAGCGTCGTCTCAGTGGATCGGTCAACAGTCCATCACTAAACGCACCGGATCGTCCTCCTCGACTCACTTTGCGACTCGCCGCGTATCCGTCCCGATCCGCGCTGGCGCTTACACCGAAGAACTCGTCAAAACCGCCGTTAGTTCTCTATGTCTTGATCACAACTTTTATTGTTATATCGTCCATTGTTATATCGTCCATTGTTATTATTTGAAGTTATCGTGCTTGATGTTTATTAATTGATCACTTTATTGCTTCTATTAAAAATTTGAGATCTTAATATTGTTAGTCTGTTTGATATCACGTGTATATGACATTTATTTGAGTAATATTTATATTTCAAAAGTTTATACAACAACTCAAGTGATGATATGTCTGATATGTGGTGTATAATTATATCGTTAACAGTATGACAAAAAGTTTTTAACCCCCTAGATTCATGAGAGTTACTAATTGGACTGAATCTTTTAGGATACCAGCTGTGTAATGATTTTTTTTTAAAAAAATTCCCAGACTTTGTATTTGTAGTATTATTCGCCTTGGTGGATGCTCTTTTGTAGCATATGATGTATAATTGAGTACATAATCATGCGGCATCACACTGCATAGATTTTAGACATCATGCTGTTGGCCCTCTCACATGTAAAATTGCTCAAGTAAGAGTGCTACTATTGACACGGCAATTGGTGCATTATTTGTTGAATGCGTCTAATGGGAAATTAGTGTGCTAAAGTGCTTGTGGGTTTTTTTTTTTTTGATGGGTTTAGAAAAAATTGCATCACCTGGTCGTGGCATTCTAGCAATTGATGAATCAAATGCTACCTGTGGGAAGAGGTTGGCATCCATTGGATTGGACAATACAGAGACCAACAGACAGGCTTACAGGCAACTTTTGCTGACCACTCCAGGCCTTGGTGATTATATTTCTGGTGCCATCCTTTTCGAGGAGACACTGTACCAATCAACTACAGATGGAAAGAAGTTTGTGGACTGCTTGCGTGAGGAGAACATTGTGCCCGGTATTAAAGTTGACAAGGTACAGTGATAACAAAATCTGGAAGTTTTAGAATTGATGTGAAAGTATTTTATTTAGTTAATAATTGAGATTTTTGTTTGTTGGTGGTGCTGATGACCATTAAGTTCTCTGTTTCTTATGTTTCAGGGTTTGGTTCCCCTACCGGGATCAAACAATGAATCTTGGTGCCAAGGCTTGGATGGTTTGGCATCAAGATCTGCTGAATACTACAAGCAAGGTGCTCGATTTGCTAAGTGGTAAGTCATTTTGTAATCTATTAAAATTGGTTGAATAGGTGTGGTTGGTTAGCTATTTCATTCATTAATTTACTATTCATTTTTATGTATTGTGGCGTGTAATTTTGTGGAAATATATAGGAGGACGGTTGTTAGCATTCCCTGTGGTCCTTCTGCTCTGGCCGTTAAGGAAGCTGCATGGGGACTTGCACGATATGCTGCCATTTCTCAGGTACAAATTCAATCTCAAAGTCCTTTTGTTCTTTCTTCTTCGTTCGAGTTATTTATTGTAGCAAGAAATTGAGTTTTTTCCCCTCCTTTTTGCCCTGTATTTGTAAATGCTATGTAATGGATAAACTCATGTTAAGCAGCAATGAATTACGATATTTGGCTCAAGTGTGTTCTCTATAGTAGATATAAGTATTTGCCTGAGTTTTACATACATCCCAATTACAATTTGATAACTTTTCCAAGTTAAAATGATTGTTGGACACTTTTCAGTTCATGAGGCTATATCGTTGTTAGTTTATCTGAATGCGTACTTTATATAGTTGTTACTGTCAATCTGTTTACTTGGTCCTATGTCTGAAATGGAATTCTCAAATATCTGCTCCTTTTCTCCAACTATTCCTGCCAATTATGTATGTCTGAAACTCTAGCAGTGATAATTTATGCTTATCTTGCCATTAAGTGTTGAAACCATCAATATAAAGAGTCTAACTCTGGAGAGATTCTTTGGTGCAACAGTGGTATGGGTGACGTGGTACCACAAGCCAATCATCCATTGACATGTAGAGTTTTTTTACCTATTTTTTAGTTGTTTTTTACTTTTTAGCACGCGTGGCAGTGGATGATTGGCTTGTTGCATGGATGACGTGGTACCACTGTTGCATAGAAGATTTTCTCCCAATTCTGGATGGATTGTTCTAAAATTTAATGGGCCTGTTTTGACATTTGTGTATATATATATATATATATTACGTATTTAATTCTCAATACATTTTATAGTTTCTCAATGTGATTTTGTGCAGGATAATGGTCTTGTGCCTATAGTGGAACCTGAGATCCTTCTTGATGGGGACCACCCCATTGAGAGGACCCTTGAAGTGGCAGAAAACGTCTGGTCGGAAGTCTTTTTCTACTTGGCCGAAAACAATGTCGTTTTTGAGGGAATTCTACTCAAACCCAGCATGGTAACACCAGGGGCTGAACATAAGGAGAAGGCTTCTCCAGAGACCATTGCTAAATATACACTTACAATGCTTAAGAGGAGAGTACCCCCAGCAGTCCCAGGAATCATGGTATGAACACACCACCTTTGTAAACTAACTTAAGATGAAAACATATGGGGCCCCTTTCTAGCAATTGTGATTTTGATCCATAAAACCTATTTCATTTATAGAAATTGACAAAAAAGTGTCTAATAATGTTTTCATGCTAGCACTCCTTAACATTGTGGTATCTTTGTGGCTGAATTTGGATGAAAATAATATAAGTTAATGCAGATCACAAATTATGTTCTGCATATCATATGCTTATTGCAATTATGTTTTTGCCACAGAATGTGATTTTCTGTTTCCTGTGCACATGCATCTTATTACTGATTTACATTTGTGAGTATGATACTAGCAAAACCGGCTGGTAATGATTATGTGCTCTGTTTTCTTCTTAGTTTTTGTCTGGAGGTCAATCTGAAGTGGAAGCAACACTGAACTTGAATGCAATGAACCAAGCCCCCAACCCCTGGCACGTGTCCTTCTCCTATGCTCGTGCACTTCAGAACACTGTGCTTAAGACATGGCAAGGTCGCCCTGAGAACATTGAAGCTGCACAAAAGGCACTATTGGTGCGTGCAAAGGCAAATTCCTTGGCACAGCTTGGAAAGTACTCCGCTGAAGGTGAAAGCGAGGAAGCCAAGAAAGGAATGTTTGTCAAGGGCTACACCTACTAAGCTAATAATACTACGCATTTCAAGCCTAAGTTGAGGCGAATCATGATTCCTGGCCTACTATAGATTGTGTCATTGTGCATTCCTTTTTTTAGGTTCATTTTTCTTGCTAGTGAATGATGCTGAGAAGACTTGAATAATCCTTGTGAGACGAGGAAAGTTTTTACCTATTGTAACCCAAGCTGAAGGGGAACTAGTGAAAACAAGAATATTTTATTTCTATGTTCCTAAGTTCTTGTACCTTAAATTATGAGTTTTTTTTTTTTAAATGATTCGTATATTAGATGCACTGCAAATGTTTTCCTTGGGGAGTCTCTGATTCAGTGCTGCTCCTATTTGGCGGAGGCATCTCGCATGGAGAAATGGTAAATTGTTATCTTCTGTCTAATTGTTTAATGTCTTTTACCTATTCACGTAGTTGCTATTTCTGTGTGTTGGAACCACCATTTATATTCAGAATATCAAAGATTATTTACTATAGTGGGAAACAAAGAGAATTTTACAAGTTTTAATTTGAAAAATTATATTCAGAATCTTGCCAGATATTGTAGTCCTGCTGAAAACCACCGAGTCCATTTCAAAGACATCCAGTCCAGATATAGTAGGAATATGTATTCACACCTAAATTTAATTAAGTATAAGAGGAATTATAAGACTGGTCTGGCTTCTCTACCTCAACATAGGGACGTGAATACATATTCATATTTAGAAGTGAAATAACAAAATACACATTAAACATAACATTTTTACAACAGCCTATAAAAATAATTTAATACAAAGAAAATTGATAAATCTATAAAATTGTACAGACACCTGCAAAACACCGTAGAACTCCGACCAGCATCCATAACCAATGTTAGATGTACACATTTATCCCCACCAAATCTTTAATAAGCCTGAGAAAAGAATAATTATTCCTGTTAAAACAGAAAACTTGAGAGAGTTTTTTGTTTTTGAAACTTGAGAGAGTTTTTTGTTTTTGAAATTTGAGAGAGTTTTTAAGTTCATCGGTAACTTGAATCGTACGATTCAGAGATTGGCGTATATGTGATTTCTGAAATATTTTTACCATAGTAAAACTTCTTGAAAATTATTGGCAAATTGATCTCATGAATCATGCATGATCATGGATCAAGTTGCTTATCATTTTGCTCAAGGCCACAAAATTGTGCTAGCTTGGGCTTCACCTCAAATTGGGCTTGGCTTGGGTTCAGCTGGCCTATTACCAACTTATAAAGTTTACAATAAAAACTAAAATTTATCTGAAAGTTTCGTAAAATAAAAGGTCATTGTCAACTAAAGTCAAACATGTGAGATCTGCATGTACTAAATTAAATCTCAATGAATCAAAAAACTACCTAAAAAAAAAAAGAAAAAAAAAAAGATAAGGGGTCGGTTCATATCCGTGACCTAAGTTGACTTTATACATGTGAATGTAGTTTTAAAATTCGTAAATCAAAAACACTTTTTTTTAAAAAAAAAAATAAATCTTTCTTTTTTTTTTTTTTTTTGCCCAAGGGCACTTTTTGTCATCTACTATGAGGAACCATTTATTAAAAATTAAACAAAATCTCTGAATCTAACCACAAAAAAATGTTCCTTTATTGACCATAAATTTGAAGTTATGTGACCAATTTTCATAATTTTATAATTCAAATATGATGCAACATCGATTTCGGTGCTGGGGTTGTTTAGGTAAAATAAAATTTAAAAATTGTGGATTCTCATCTCATCTATGGATATGAGACAGGCTGTGAAAGTATGCTACTTTCATGTCGATATTCCATTTTATTTTTTAAATGAAATTTTTTTGAACCTTCTTTAAATTAAACACTCGTTATTGTTGGGTATTGGAGAAGAATGTGAAGTCATAAATCAATGCCCATTATGTGTTATTGTCTGGAATTTTTTATCATCCTCACAAAATATTGTACTTTGTTGTAATTTATAACAACCAACCCTTTAGTGTTGGACCAAGATTAGGACTTAGCATCAATGCTCTAAAAAAATGACATAAATGTGACCCCGACCGTGCCACAATGATATATCCTCATCGTTACATTGTAGTATTGCGGACTTGCCCGATGTGTCGGGCCACGGTTGCCCGGTTTGAATTGACCAAAGTTTAAAATTTTGATATGTTCACTTAGAATTAGCACTAGTGTATATGGGACCCCTTTGAAAATTTTGAAGCTTAGTGTATGGATTATTTGCAATTTTTGCCAAGGTGGGGGTGAAGGACCTCTTTGGGCCACATTGTGTTCAATTTGAGTTTGTGAATCTAATGACAAAGTTAATAGGCCAAAAAATTAAAGTTGGAGGTGTCATGTTTTGTTGGGAAAAAAAAATAAAAAAAATTTGTGTGAATTGGCTGGGCAAGTGGGGAAAAGATTGTCCTTGGAGATAAAAGTAATTGATTGAATTGGTAAAATTGATGTGGTACTTTGATTGCTATTGAAATTTTTAATGGGTTCAAATCAAGCTTACCATATTAAATATAACATTGCCAAATAGTAATTTTATTACTATTATTTGTATATTTTCATCCAAACCAATATACTTTTGAGACATAAAAACTTTAGTAATATTATTGATCAAAAAGTGACCAACAAATGATTGATGTGATCATCAATCAAATTAAATTAATTCAATAATCTTTTGGTGGTTGTAGACCAAATATCCATGAACCTATTGAGCTGTACACAAAGGACTCTGACCCAGGGTGGAGCCTGTGGCTCATAATTAATTAGCCAACATTGGACATTTAAACCAACTCAACATTTTATTCCTCTAGTAGCTGGACCATAAATATATATATATATATATATATATATATATATATATATATATATATATATATATATATATATATATATATATATATATATATATATTAGTCAATTTATTATTTAATTTTCCATCCATTTATTCATGTAGGAACCCTACAAATAAACATGAATCAGAACTCCATGTGGGTACTGTTCCCTAGGAATATAAAGAGATATGGAAATATAATTTAAAAAAGTCTACCAACCAAACTAATTTAATTAATTATCTAAGTTGTTGTATAAAAAAATCCGAAAATTTTATTTAGATTACGTATCATTTTTTAATTAAAAAAAAAAAAAAAAAAAGAAAGAAAAGAGTTGTAAATTTACGAGCAACAAAAAATGAATGGAGACCTGAGATTTTATGGGTTGACAAACATTGTCCTTTTGTTGGCATTTGTTGGTGAGGGTTTCCCTTTTGGACCATTTTGTATTTTGATGCTGCCTTTAAATAATTTTTAAGGTTGGTGGTCTTCTTGATTCCTATGGCATATTTTTCTCAACAAATCCATCCAAAACTTAATTTTATCTTTAAAAATATAAATTTATATCATTAATGGGTCATAATTTTTCTTTTAAATGTGTTTTTTTTTGGGTTTATAAGATTGTAATAGTCATCTAACAAGTGAGGTAATCCGAAAATTTGGAATTCTAAAACCTTTAAAAAAAAAAAAAAAAAGAGAGGGAGGGAGGGAGGGAGAAAAGTTAGATGCTTGACTGCCTGTTTGTGGTCCCTTCCACCTCATCATATCTGACTGAATTATTTTTATTTTAATTTTTATTTTAATTTTTTTGCAAAATTAAACTCTTAGGTACCCTTAAAAATCTCATATTCCCTTCTGTCGCCCACCATCCCTTTCGAGTTGTCCCTTTTATCCATGTGGTTTTGTAACTCACCAAATTTCAATCTCTCACATTTGCTACCTTCACTTTAACTGAATTTTGACTTTACTTGGCTATATGGTACATCCAACACAAGTATGTTTATTGTATTAATTGCCCATCTCCATTTCATACAAAATTTATTGACTCAGTCTCCAATCGTCTAAATTTGATGATGTGTGGTCGAGTTTTTATGAGAATTTATGAATGTATGAGTTTAAAAAAAATGTTTTCGTCTAAAGCCCCTTTTTAATTATATAAAAAGGTTTTAATATGTTCATTTAGTACTTCTAATCCAAATTATTGTGAATTACATAACACCATGACAATTACTAATTAGAATGTCTTTGATATGTTTTAATAGAGATAATTGTTTGTTATTTTGGGGTAATAGTAACATTAAACTAATGTTCAATAAGGACAATTTATAATAATGCGTGTAACATTGTGTTAATGATATTCAACGATCGTTAATTTGATAATTCATTCATTTAAGTTCATAGAAGTGTCTGAGATTATAAATGTTTCTTATTGACAACGAATGCTACTAGTATGTCACACGTATATGAAAGAATCGGGGTTCAGTGTTGAACTAAATCTATGCTCTCTGTTCAGTACTGAATTCTAATTTATATGTGCAAATATATTGATTAGAAATTTTATTTAGTTTGTAATGAGCTGTCAATATGTCTATATTTACTATCCATTTATCTTGCATTTTGTGTGTTATTTTGAGTTGTATGAACACTTTGATGCACTTTGGGTGTGTTTTGTAGGTCAAACTCATATTATGATTCAAGTGGACTTAAGGAGTAATGAATTGGTAAATTTAGAGTAAAATCATGTCATTTCCTAGAGTTTAGTATGGGCGTTTTGACTTAGATTTGGGAGTCGCGACGCTTTGTAATGTAATTTTGAGGCAGAATCTAAAACTTATTGCGCGTCGCGACACCGGTCTATAAGCGTCGCGGTGTACGATTGAAAGGAGCTAGCATCACGACACGGATGTGTTTTCTGGTGCTTGAAGATTTCCTATTTTTTAACAAGGAAAAATCTCAAAGTCTCCCATATAAACTTATGTTTGTCTAAGACCTAAGGAGACGAATCATAACATACTTTTGAAGCCTCAAAAAACATAGAAGAATACCTAAAGTAAAAAGGAAAAAAAAAAAAAAAAAAAAAACCGAGTGCCTCAATCGGTGCTGGAGAATGAAGCTGACACCTGCAACAAAAGTTTTTTCTGTCTCTTTTTCTCTAGTTTATCTCTATGAGTTCTTTTCTTGCACTCATGATTAGTTTGTGTTTATTGAATATTATGTGTAACTAAATTATTAGTTTATGGTTATATGGATTTCGAGCACAACATTTAATTGATTTGCTTATTTTTATTCTATTGAGTGTGTTATTTGATTATTTATTATTCTTTGTGTTTGAATGTGTTTTATTGCTTGATCACCAATATAATAGTTGTGGACAATAAGTCTTTAGGAACTTGATGAAGTAAATTTGTGTTAAGCCCTGAAAATAATAAAGCGTGATCTATTTACGATGAGTAAATTTCTGTGCCTAATAGAAATATACATGCAGGGCATGTATAGTCAATATTAGAACTTTATCTTAACGAATTTGGTTTAAATTAGTTAACATACACATATAGTTGATTGGGTTAATCAGAATATTTCTATTTGACCATCGAAAAAGGCTTGTAGATAATTAACGTTCTAAGTTAATAATTCATACAACAACCCAATTGAATGAAAAGTGCATGAACCATTGTTTGCTTGCTTAGGGTTCTTCTATCATATAAGGTTTTCCCAAAAGTTATTATTTGTCGTTTACGTACTTTCTCAACCATTTATTTAGTTCTAATTAAATAGGTTTAGTTTTAATATTAATAGGAAAAATAATTAGTCTTTGTGAGTATGATATCCGACTTTTAGTCATATATTATTTGAGTGATATGAGCACTTGTGTACAGTCGTAAAATCGCGATCAAAATTTTAGCGCCGTTGCTGAGGACTTATTTTATTTTTCTTTATTAATATTAGGACATACACTGTACTTACTTAACTAAGTACCATTTTTTCCCTTTTTAGCTATCATTTTTTTCGATTTGTCTTTCGGGTAGTTGAACGGGTAGCCGCAACGTATCATGGACAACCAACAACTTGAACCACTTGATGTGGCACGCCCAATTTCAATTTGGGATATGACGATACCAATCATAGATGAACTTATATCCTACATTGTCTCACCTTCTCTTCAGGCCAACGCATGCGACATCAAAATATGTATCCAAATGGTATAACAATCAATGAGTTTGGTCGCCCGAATGATGATCCAAATATCCAATACGCAGCTTTCGGGAAGTCAATAATACCTTCAATTATAACAGAGCGGAAAAAGAGGCAGTTCGCTTACGTGAGTTCCCGTACTCATTGAAAGATAAAGCTAATAGATGGCTACAGTCACTACCATAGGGTCTATTATTGACACACTCACAAAGTGATTCTTTACTCTCAAGTATGAGAGTGTCAAAGTAATAAAATAACCCATTGAGTTCAGGGCGATCCATATAGAATAGATTTTAATATGATAAAATAATAATTCAACTAATAAAAAAAATAATAAAATAAAATACTAAGTTAGGAGATCCACTCTTATTATTTCAAATACAAAATAATTTTTACTTTTTTATAAAATATAAATTATAATTATTTCTCAATTAATTTATTTCTTGATTATCATGTATTAATTATGCCTATACATGTAATTCGTCCTATCGATAATTAGTCTTACCAAGGTAAATATGCCAAAATATATAGACTGTATTGTCTATAATTAATTCAGATATTTAATAGTCTAGTCTCTCGTATTTATGAGATTTAAGTATTATTGTGCCAATTGGAAACTGTCTACAACTAGTTAACAGTCCTCAATAAATTGGAAAGAGTAAGAATTTTATTTGAAAAATAATCACAATTTATAAAATATAATATAAATAAAAATCATTTTTATATCACTAGCTTCACCCTTTACCTTAGCAGGATACAAATTTACATAACAAGATATAAATAAAAACACTCTTAATTTTATCAATAAAATAAAAATAAATTACAAAATAAAAAAAATATATATATATATATGATACTTACACCAAATCCCCCGAGAGGAGGAAATAAAATAACGCATCCGGACTGAATAAGTGCTCTCATTTTTCTCTCATCCCTTAACTGAGGTGTCGAACATCTTATTTTATATGAGGATTTCGACACAAATTACAAATACAGTGCTTTTGCTTTTTGCAAATACAATGCATTTGCATTTGCATTTACAAATAATGCAAATTATTGCATTCCACACACATACATACATGCACACACACACACACACACACAACATATATATATATATATATATATTATATATATATATATATATATATATTATATATATATATATAAGATCTTGGTGAGACATCCAAAATAATATATATAATATTATATATATAAATTCTTGGTGGGATCTCCAAAATATTAAATATATAAAAATAAAAATAATAATAATAACAACGGCGACAACGACGACGAGGATGGTGATAATGATAATACAATTCATGTGTAGCTAAATACAACATAAGCTCATTTTGTTGTCAAACTAAATACGATGAATATTTTCCAAGTCCGATTTGAATTTAGCTGTCACACTGGTTTCCTGGGTCTTGGAATTCATATTTCAAATCTATTTTTCTTGTTGAGCTTCCAAAGCACTACTTTGCATATACAATAAATTAAAAAAAACACAATAAAAATATAATAAAATATAAATTTAATTGTTATTTTGTAAATGTCATAAATTAATGGATTAATGAAAATACAAGTGTAAAATGATTAATTTTCCTTTTAATAAATGTAAACTTTTTAGTGTTCATCAATCACTACACGAGCATATTGGGCCGCTAAGTTCTTTGTCAAGTATTTTCCTCCCACAAGAACAGAAAAACTACGTTATGACATCACGTCATTCACGCAATATAATTCAGAGTCCTTATACGAGGCATGAGAGAGGTATAAAGTCCTGCTGAGAAAATACCCACACCATAAGATAGCAAAATGACTATAAAATCGTGATCACGACTATATTACTTGAGCGATATGTGCGCGTGCAGTAGTAAAATTGTGATCGAATTTTTAGCGTTGTTGTCAGGGACTTATTTTATTTTTCTTTATTAAAATTAAGACATACACTTTACTTACTTAACCAAACGCTCATTTCCTTGTTATATGTCTTTATTTTTGCTTATTCTTTCAAGTAGTTGATTGGGTAGCCACAACACATCATGGACAACCAACAACTCGAACCACTTGATGTGGCATACCCAATTTCAATTAAAGATAGGACGATACTGATCATAAATAAACTTATATCATGCATCGTCTCACCTCCTCTTCAGGCCAATGCGTGCGATATCAAGACTTATATCCATATGATACAACAATTAATATAGTTTGAGAGTGGTCCGAATGATGATCAAAATGCCTACATATGTAAGTTTCTGTAATTCTGTAATTCTTTCAATTATAACAGAGTGGTAGAATAGGCAGTTCACCTACGTCTATTCCTTTACTCATTGAAAGATAGAGTTAAAGGATAACTTCAGTCACTACCAGCAGAGTCTATCATTACATGGGCATACTTGGCTACCGAATTCCTTGCCAAGTATTTTCATCCCACCAGAATAGTAAAGCTGTATAATGAGATCAAGTCAGTCATGTAATATGATTTAAAGTCCTTATACAAGGCATAAGAAAGGTAAATATTGTCTGGGCGGATGTGGGACCCCCATAATCAGATCGGTACCTCATGCAGCGGAAGTGGGTCTAACCCATAGATATCAAGCATGAATGTACTTTTAAATAATTTAATGAAATGATATATTTCGTTACGAGTGTATATAAAAAAATCAGGGCTGAATCGAAGTCCGAAAACTTAAAAACGGGGAAAAAACAAGATTCATCACGCACATGCACAACGTGCGCGCTACAGTGCGCGTGCAAACCAAATTTTTTTTTTTAAAAAAAAAAACCAATATCAACACATGTTATAAAATAAAATGAAAGTTTTTCAAAATATCAAATATTTAAAAAAAATATATAAATTTATTCTAAATACGCACTTGTGTAAATTTTGAATCTAAAACACAAACTAAACTAGAATCCCATATTGAAATGATCATGAACAATTCTAGGTCACCCAAAGATGATCAAGTGATTCTAGAATGGTAGCCTTACCTCCAAGCTATTATCTAGAGTTCCAAACTCTAATTTTATGTATATATCTAACATAAACAATTTGATCCAATTACAAGCATATTGTGTTTATACTTTCAAAGCATCCTAACACAATTAATTAGCCTAATTTCAATATTATGTATCTAATACATAATTCATCACTATATGTCTCAATAATGAAAAACTCACTAATGAAAAACATAACTTTTAGAGAAGATCAAACTTATTTAGCAAGGTTGATTCAAAGATACAATCTACTTCTCATTGTTGAAATATTATGATGAAAATCCAAAGTTAGCAAGTTTGACTCCAAGATCCAATCTTGATTCCAATGCTAGCAAGCTTCACTCCAAGATCCAATATTGATTTCTCCTAATTGAAATGTTGTAGAGATCTCATAAAGGTTTTCTAAACACTTCTATAACTTAGGCTAATATATTAATTCTTGCTTGTATTTAGCTTTCTCAGGCTTGCTATTTATATCAAAACTTCGACAATTTTTAATTAATAAAAGTTCTAATCAAATTTTATGTGGGCTTAATCTAATTTATCTAAATATGTATAATTAGGTGTGACTAATCACCTTTGTATACCATTTTGATTTAATCTAATTAAATCAAGATAAAGTTTAATTAATGGATTAGTTATATGTCTTCCACTTTGATTAATCCATTTAAATCAACCCAAAACACCTATAATTACATACTTGCAATTACCATAATATCCTCAAATGGTAGAGATAATTATGAAATTACGATAAATCCCTTGTGTAAATATTGAATTAATCAAATCAATACAATTAGTTCAAAGTAAATAATTGATGTTATCTCATAAAATTTGGTTATCTTACTTGATAATATTGTAAGGGATATGCCCTATACCCAACTTATGGATGAGCTATATGTATATGTATTTATAATATTTTTCACTAATTAATAAAAATGGAGATCTTTATTATACGTGTCTTACATAAATTATATGAATCATCAAACACTATAATAAAGCCCTTGGAGTAATAAGATGATGGCTTCCACGCCTTATAAGAATCATTACTCTCAAACGTTCCTAGTCATAGTTTTGTGAATAATCTGGACGTTCACAAAACGGAAAGACTAGCATGATGATATGATCCGCCCTTAAGTGGGGTAGCCGATCTCATAGGCTACTAGCGGATAACCGTCCGCTTGGTGTATCACATGGATGCATGAGTTGCTCGTGTCCATTGAACTGACCACCGAAAGTTTTCACATGGAGTATTTATCCTATGTGTCTGTGAGAACTTTCATGTATCGATTATATGACTAGTCCTTAGACTTGAGGTCTTTACAATCTTATGTGTGGATAAAATAACTTTGATATTTTCCTTCTCCGGTCCAAAAGATCCAGTCATAAGGGTATGATTGGGACATTCGTTGAAACACATGAAGTTTATAAAGATACAACAGAGAATCGCCACTCCCTCGAATAATATTTTCTTATAAGAGTAGTATTTCAGTTCGCGGGTTTATATGTGTGATCAGTGCTTGAGACTGTGGCCGCAACGGAAGAATCATGTGGATTATTAGGTTAGCACGATTCATGACACTATCAAGATCATAATTTGATCATATGGGTAGACAATTTTCGTACCCTAGGTCAAAAGGTGGGGATACAGTGAGGCAAGTGACCGTATTATATGTAAATCACATACAGAATGAGTATATACATTTCCTTCTCATTTGGGGGCCTTGGCATGTTGCTAGATGTCAACCTTGGTCATTGAAATCGAACGACCATCTGATCAGAGGATAATTTATGTTCGATTAAATTATCATGATTCATTTCATGTCCAACTTGAGGGGAACCCAAAAGGTCACACACAACAAAGTCGAAATCAATGGTTAACAATGCACATTACAAATTTAAAGTATATATGATTGCCGTAGGAATTGTTCATAAATGGTTCAATGTGTTTAATTATTGAACATATCATTTATAAGATTCCATAGTGGCTTAGGGATTGGTGAATGACGATAGGGGCACTTTGGGAATTGGAATAAATAAATAAATAAATAATACGCAGATGACGTTTTTTTTTAATTTGTTATTTATTTTGAAATCCAATTCGGCCCAAACTCTTATTAGGGTTTTATAATCTCATTAAACCACTAAATTAAGATCCAATGGCTAAGATTAAATTAGCATTTATCCCACATCGGATTCTTAATTAATTTTATTTTCTTTGGAGCACATATATAAACTCAAAGAATTCTTTACAAATTTTTACACCAAAACCTTTCATATCTTGGGTTTATATAAGTGAACAACTCTAAAGTTTAAAGAGTAAGCCACTGATATTGAGGATCCTTAAGTCTAATTGACTAGAGGAGTCTCAAGTTAAAAGTTTTTGAAGTATTTACCTAGGCTAGCACCAAAAGCAAAATACTCGTGCACTCAAGAAGTAGTCTTGCCATTGAGTTTTGGTTTTGGTGTGTGCACCTTTGGAGGCCACACTTGGGTGGCTCTTTGGAATGTAGAAGAGCTTGCTGAGTTCGAGAAAAGCTTGTAGATTGGAGGGAGGACTGGAGAAGTATTCGGTTCAAGTAAGTCTTTTTCTTTCTTTATTTTTAATTAGAGTTCTTATGATAGTTAGCATGTTTAGGTTTATATTCTTTGCATGTTTTATGAGTTCTTATGCTTAGAATATATAGTAACATGCCTAGGCTTGTAGGATAATCAAAACAAATGGGTCTTGGGCAAAAGGACAACGACATCATAATTTTAAATTTTCCGCTGCGCACTCGCGGCCGCTTCCCAACAGATTATAATATCGAATATTATCTTTTATCAAAATTAATCGGCTACACAAGTTCTCAACGAGTACACTTTATATTGGGACTCTCTAAGTTCAAATACGTTCGTCATAGAAGCCTAGCTAATATGTACGCAATTCGGCCACCTCCGAATTCATGAAGAACACAAACGACCTTTCTGAACTATACAAGTTGAGGTCATCATATATGTTTATCAATCCCCCCGTCGTAGGCTATCTGAGTTGTGCTTAGTTTACATAGAATACACCATCAAGTTTCCGACGTGCACATCCCATGTCGATATGTTTATAATTATTTACAACTGATGCGATCCACCTTAGGTGAGCGGCTTTAGCCAAAGTTTTTAAGAATCATGACTTACTCATATGGATACTTAAACCCCTTATGGTACTGATCGGTGAAATCACTCACGTTACGCAAGCACACGTATCGCTCAATTAGTATAAAATGTATTGATCCCACGAGGACTTAATACATATGCTATCAATTTACGAAGCTAAATATCTACGAGTATCTAATTGATTCGATTGTTGGCAGATGGTGATTTTTTTTTATCTAAAACAAACAAGAAAATATAATTAAGGTAGATTTTAATTTTTAAACAATGATATGAAAATATATAGGGTTTTGAATCCTACCAATATCTTCTAAGGATGAGTTGATTACCTTATGCTTGTGTAATAAGTTAGTTTATTAACCTGGAACATGAAGTTATGCAAAAGTCTCTTCCGATGGTCAGATGCAAACACCCAAAGTAACCCAATTAACTCTATTCCTATGTTAATTAAGAAACTCCGAATTCATTAAGTTTAAGTTCCAATTATGGCTACACATGCCCGAAAGGTATATTCCTATCCTGGAAGGAAATCTCTAATATGAATGTGAGATCGTGAGCTATTGAGTCTACGACCAAACCTAAAATCCATTTTCCAATTTCATTTTAAGTTTACCTAATTAATCTTATTAGTGGCCAATTAATAAGAAATATTAAGAACTAGACTCAATAAATAAACCAAAATATGACACAAATCATAAGAAAAGTCAACTTATTAAATCATTGACATTGGTTTTCATCACAACCTTAGACAACGTATTTAGTTACAACACATATATAGGGCTACTGAAGACAAAAATAAACTAAACAACATAAAACAAGTTGAAAACTAAAAAGGTAAAAATTACAACAATGAAATAAATATTGGGGCTTTGAGGGTCCACTTTTATTATTTCAAATCTAGAAATCTCCCTTATTATAATATAGTCATATTTTAATTAAGTCCAACCGACCATAAAGGCGATATCTAATTAAGTCGGGTTTTAAGATAATTTATTATTATAAAATAAGAGAGATTAATCTAAATTATTATAATAAAAGTTTCACCTTCACCCTAGCAGAAAGAAGTTACCTACTCATGCTTTTAAGTAAAATAAAAGAAAGATTTATTACTTAAAATAAAAATTAAATACAAAAAAATTGAAATTACACAAACAAGATACTATTTTCTTAGTATTCTAAGGAATCCCCTAGAAAAAAGTATGAAGAATTCCTTTGATTTCAACCTCTATTTATAGGCTCCAAAAACGAGCCGTGTCGCGACGCGCACTATAGTAGATGGCGACTGTCGGTAAATCAATAATTGTGCTGACATCATGATGATATAGTGATGACACAAGTGATGACGTGGTGATGACGCGATGATGACGTGTGTCGGCAGTTGAATAATTGAGGTGAGTCACGATATAGAAAAGGTTTCGTGTCGCGATGTATGAATAGTAAATTTCTTATTTTGCCATTTTCATCAGTTTTTTTTTTTCCGTTTAGGCCACAATTTGATTCCATTAAATCCAAAAATCTTATTTATCTACAAAATAACACAAAACACATCAAAATATTCACACAACTCGAGAAACCATACAAATTATTAAGTAAAAGTGACGATAAATATTATCCGCTTATCACACCCTCAAACCTAATATTTTGCTAGTCCTATAGCTAAATAAAATAAAATCAATAAACAAATTTTAATGAAATTAAACTAAGCGACTTTTGTAGGGATCACAGTATCATTTAGCGTATGCAACAAGCCTTTAAACCACTAGGTGTCCCTAGTGGACGAGTTGTAGTCTCATGAGGGCTTACATCGACAATACCCACAAACGTCAATCAAATGTATAAGCAAACACACAAAACAACTTAGTGACTAAACAAGTGAAATTTTTATCCAAGTTAATAGTTATTTTCTTTCTTTCTAAATTACTAAATAAGTAAATTCTCCGATTTTTTTTACCATTCTTCATATACACAACTAACAAGGTGTCAGTCAATTTATTATACCCACAATATTCATTAGTGTAGTTGAAAAGAGAGTAATATTTTTGTTCTAAAGTTATATCAGAATCACACCTTTTTGGCAATGGAATTTTTTTTTTTTAATATAACATCTTTAATCCTGGCAGCGAGCTTTGGGTCAGTGACTCCCAAACCAGTTAGCTTTAAGACACTAGGTGTTAAAACATCCCTAAGAACTTAATTACTCGGATCTCAGATGTTAAAAGCTCTACCGTTTGATGTGAACAATCACTGTTTACTGAGGCAAGACTTCTGGTTACTAAGTAGACACTTTATTATTATTAACTCAGGCTTTTACCATTTGACGCGAACAGTCACTGCTTACTGAGGTAAGACGTCTGGTTACCAAGTAAAAGCATGGTTAATTATTTATATACATAGATTTTTTTTTATTTCATCGCTTTTAAGTGCTATTTCTAATAAACTAGAGCACTGAATATTACAAACTTTCACATACAACCCATGTTCATATGTTACCATGTATGTTGATAATACCTGTCAAATGAGCATATGAAGATCCAATTTAGTCAGTATTATGGAGAATTCACGAGTTTAAATAATTCAAAAGGAAATAAACAAAAATTAACTAGTTACAAATTAGGCTGAGATACGTCTTAGGAGTGAAAACTCCTTACACAGCTATCTCTAACACAATTCCACATGGTTAGTCAAGTTTAAAACATAATTTTTTTTTTAAAATTTTGAATTTTTGACTAAAAACAACACAAAGAAAAATAAAAATAAGATACTAATCAACTACTCTCCTCCCCAAAACCCAATTGAGACATTGTCCCCAATACCTAAAAAGAAGAATAAGAGTTTAGAAAATAGAACCTGGTTAGCATGAAATTCTATATCTAAAAAGAAAACTGAAGGTTAAGATCCAAATTTATCCGATGCTTAAGATCTAAATTTATCTGACGCTTCTTACCACGATCATTATCAGACCAATTTATCTTAGAAAGGATATGGTCATTTTGTTGGATAATTATGACCCATAGCATCACTATTTATACAGAACATGGTATTTGTTGGACAATTATGACCCATAGCATCACTATTTATACAGAACACGGTGTTGTTGTACAAATTAACTATGGTACAAAGGAAATTGCTCTTTTATCATTTGTGATTAGATCAACTAGATGTATAAATGATGAAAGGTCCTTATGATTAGTTCCTGGATTGAGATGATATGAGACAGTATCAATCCATAAAGGTTTAATCATTAAATATCCCTAGTCGTAATATTATCGAGATTGGACATCGATAATGCGGAATAGACTAGTATTACACTTGTGCATATTATGAGAGCATATCAGCATAGTTCTCATATATTTGGGTATTGGATACTCATGCAAGTGTAATAGGAGGTTGTGTTTTACCGATGGTACGGAAAACAGTTTAATAGTCTCAGCTTCGAAATTTAATTGGTAGTATAACTATGTGTCTATGGAAGTCCGAATTCAGGGTAGTATAACTATGTGTATTTGGTCTTAACCTGAGACTTGCACCGCTAATACTTGCGACAATTAATATACTTTGGTTTTGGTCGTCCAGGGCTTTAACCGATTCTGTGTACGCCTCTTCTGGGTATATTGAGAATCGTAGTGTATTGGGTGTGATGTCAAGATGGAAGTATCACTTCATTTATAGTGGAGATGATGATCACGTAGGATACAGAACTTGTTCTCTTTTATGTTGCAGCTATCGGAATATTATGACTAGGTCATGTATAACCAATTATAGAGGCTAGTTACCAGACATCCGATATGTGTTTCGTACGGGGCAGACACATTTCCAGCCCCAGGCCTTGCACGTGACCATCTGATACTGGATCGACATACACGATACTACATATACTACGCCTGATATAGATCGCTTATTCCTGTAAGCATATTTCTGGAGAATTGGGTAGGCATGGCGCTTTGCTAGAAGCCAACCTTGTCTTGTAAATCGGTAAAACGTAGTACTTGGTACACACGTATTCGGATAGATCGATAACCATTTTTACTACCAACATATCCGGGGATCTCATGGGTCGCTTCCCGAAGATTCACCGATGATGTATGACTCATACTTTATTAATCTGGGATTAATTAGATGAGAGAGAAAATTAATCTGGGATTAATTACGGAGATATTTTATCTAGGATAAAATATTATTTAAAGAGAGAGAACGATTAATTTGGCATTAAGCGATAAATTAATACATTCGATATATTAAACGAAATTGGATTTCGACGTGGAATTAAAATCGGATTTTAATTCGGGCGAACGAATTAAATTAATTTAGAATTAATTCGTTAGCGACGTGAATAGTAATTATGCTAGGCATGATTATTTAATTAAATTAGATTTAATTACGACGTAATGGACTCGCATTTCGAATCAAGTGCGGCCCACAAGTCACATCAAGCCTCAAATCGCTAGTCATATCTAGCGTCAAATAACTAGTCAATCAAATGATGTGATGTCTAGTCACTTTGAGTGACTTGACAACTTGTCATGAGTGATGTGAATATTGATAGATGTGATGTGAATAGTGATGAGAGTGGTTGGCTTTAGTGCTTGACTTTTTGAAAGTTGAATTTGGTATATGTTTTTAATTGATTTTTGAAATCAATAAACAAAATACACAAAATTAAAACATCATCTCTCTCTCTCCCTCTATGGTATTCGGCCATGAAGGTCTTTTCTCCTCTCTCTCAATTTTGGTTTTTGAAACCAAATTCAAGTCTTGCTTGGCCGAGAATGATAGGAAGATATTAGGATGATTTGTGGCAAATCATCAAGGTGCTAGCACACAAAGAGACATACAAGGTGATAGAGAAACCTACTTCTGAGCTTGGAATCACCATTGATAAATCTTGGAGCTTGAAGATGAAGATGGAGTCCAAATCCACCTTGGCCGAGAACACACAATAAGGATGAAAAAGTTTTGTTCTTCGTAGCATCCAATCCGTTCATTGTGAGTATGATTCTGCCATTCTCTTTTATGTATTCACATGTGTTTCATTGCTTGATTTGATCGAAACCCAACAGTGTTGTGGTACAAATTAACTATGTGACAAAGGAAATTGTTCTTTTATCATTTGTAATTGGATTACAGGGATATATATGATAAAAGGTCCTTGTGATTAGTTCCAGATTGAGATGATATGCGACAGTATCAATCCACGAAGGTTTAATCATTAAAACATCCCTAGTCGTAGTATTATTGAGATTGGACATCGATAATACGGAATAGACTAGTATTGCACTTGTGCGCTTTGTGGGAGCATAACAGCATAGTTCTCATATATTTAAGTATTGGATACTCATGCAAGTGTAATAGGAGATTGTGTTTACCGATGGCACGGAAACAGCTTCGCTCTGGATAGACCCATCGGAATTCCATTGGTAGTATGACTATGTATCTATGGGAGTCCGAATCAGGGTAGGTGTATTTGGTCTTAACCTGAGACTTACATCGCTAATACTTGCGACAATCAATATACTTTGGTTTTGGTCGACCAGGGCTTTAACAGGTTCTGTGTACGCCTTTCTGGGTATATTGAGAATCGTAGTGTATTAAGTGTGATGTCAAGATGGAAGTATCACTCCAGTCATAGTGGAGATGATGATCACGTAGGATACGGAACTGATACTCTTTTATGCTGCAGCTATCGGGATAATATGACAAGGTCATAGTTATCCGATTATAAAGACTAGTTACCAGAGATCTGATATGTGCTTCGTACGAGGCAGACACAATTCCAGCCCTAGGCCTAGCACTTGACATCCGATACTGGATCGTAATACGCAATACTACGTATACTACGATTGACAAAGATTTAATATTCCTTTAAGAATATTTCTGGAGAATTGGGTAGGCACGGTACTTTGCTAGAAGCCAACCATGTCTCGTAAATTGGTAAAAATATAGTACTAGGTACGTACGTATTCGGATAGTCCGATGACTGGATTTACTACCAACATATCCAGGGATCTCATGGGTCGCTTCCCAAAGATTCACCTAAGACGTATGACTCGAACATAATTAGTCTGGGATTAATAGTAATAGAGAGAAAAATTAATCTAGGATTAATTACGAAGATATTTTATCTGGAATAAATACTATTAAGAGAGAGAACGATTATTTGGAATTAATTGATAAATAATATATTTGATATATTAAACGAAATTAGATTTCGATGCAGAATTAAAATTAGATTTTAATTCGGGTGAACGAGTTAATTTAGAATTAATTCGCTAGCGACGTGAATAGCAATTTTGCTAGGCATAATTATTTATTAAATTTGATTAATTACGTCGCAACAGAAAATTCATTAATTCGGAATTAGCGAACCCGAGCCCGGGAGTGTTTGCGGACCCACTCGCATTTCGAATCAAGTGGGGCCCACAAGTCACATCATGCGTCACATCTTAGTCACTCAAGTGATGGATGTCTTGTCACTTTTCGGTGATTGGCAACTTGTCACTTTTGAGTGATGTGAGTTGATTGAAAGACTTTATGATTTGAACCAAAATTTTGAATTTTGAAAATTTGTAAATGGTATTTGTTTTTGGAATAACAAATACACAAAAATACAACTCACTCACTACTCTCTCTCTCCCTCTCACGGCCTTGGTGCCAATTTTCCTCTCAAATTTCTCTCATGGCCGAAAGATAGAAGAAGCAAATGAAGGATTTGTGGCAAAATTTTCCAAGTGCTAGCACACTTAATGGAGTCACACAAAGGTGATAGGGAAACCCATTCATGAGCATGAAATCACAAATCAAAGCTTGGAGCTTGGACATCATCCATGGAAGAGCTTATCTAATGTCGACTAATTTTCGACATTAGTCGAAAATTTTTTGTGTTCATCGCATTCCAAAAGCATATCAAAGTGAGTATTTCCGCAACTTTACTTTGATGTATTCATATTTTTCATCACTTAATATGATCTTGGTTTGACCTAGTAAACCCAACAATGGTATCAGAGCCATGATTAAGCATGAAATTAAATTTAGGGTTCTTAACTTTAATTTGGATATTTTGATTTAAGCATGATTTGATCAAATTGGTTGTTTGAGCATGCTTATAATATGTTAACTTAGAGTTGCGCATGATCAATTTGAAGTAAAATTAATTGGATTGATTTTCCCCAAATTAGTAGGCTTGGCCCGAATGTGTTGGTGCCCTAAAGTCATGGTGATTTTTTATTTTTTAATCATTGGATGAGTTGAAAGACTTGGGATAAATTGATTTAGGATTTAATTGGATTAAAATCGAAATCGGATTTAAAGTCCCTCTTATTGCCGTGAGCTTCAAAGCATGAATGAGATTGATTTTGTTTCAATTATGTTGGACATGATTGATAATAAGAAAGCATGATTAATTATTTAAATTGGTATTTTGGAAATGTTAATTTGAATAATTAATTATGGCTAATACACTTTAATTAATTTAATTGTGATAGTTGGAATATTGTGATTAAATTAGTTGGGCTAAATTTAGAATTGGGCTTATAAAGTTGTATTTGGGCTTAATGGGCTTGGTTGGGCCAAGTTTGGTTTAGGTTAATTGGTTGGATCCAATTGGGCCTAAAACCATCTCCATAAAGTCCAAATATGACTAATTCGGCCTTTAAAATTTTAATTGGGCCTAATGGGCCGAAATTGATTTTTGGCAAAGGGTGATTCCTTATTGGGCTTTGGTTGCCAAGGTTCATGCCTTATAAATTAATTAAAAGCCCATTAGACTTTAATTAAATTGACATTGGATGTTAATTGAGCTTTGAGACCCGTAAAGATTAGATTTAGAATCTAAGTCGTAAAGGCACATTTAAAGTGTAATTATTTAATTTGGAATTAAATAAGAATTATTATTGAATACGAAGTAAATTGGATTTAATATTGCAGTTTGATATAATTCAAGAATTCGTACTTTGAGTACTTATTCTTAAACGAGTTGGACTCGCGTAAATCAAATCATTGTTTGAACATTGGATGGTCATTAATTTCATATTAATTAATTGGATTAGATTGATTGATAACATGTTTTGTGTGAATACATGGATGTAATGAATAATGTATATCGAATGGATATTAGATGGGTGAGGGCAATTTTGGAAATTATTGTAATAAATTTAGAATTTATTAAATTGGACCTGCTTGTCCAGCCTATTACCTCTTGATTCTTTGTATTTCTCTTCTCACATATTCCTCTCAATGTAAATAAGGTTTCTTTAGAAGTGTTATGTAATTGAGTAGAAGTAAGAATAATGCTAGCGGGAGAGAGGAAAGAGAGAGATTTGTTCTAGGAACAAAATATTTTATATATCCATCCGCATATCATTATTAATATATTTACCGCGCCTTATTATGCTTTTAGAATGCATGCTTAAGGGTGTATGATGAGACCTTAACAAAGAGAATTAATTGGTTGCCAATTACGCGAAAAACCCTCAATAAATATTAAGTGCTTTCCTTCTATTGAGTGATTCTTTCTCAAGATCTAAGATTGACACTGGTTTGTTGGCCAAAGTCAAGACCTTTGTCCATCGCGGATGTGTTTGAATCATGAAGGCTTTGTTCCATATCGTATGTCTTGTCCAAGTTGTGATTTGTTGGCCAAAGTCAAGATCACTTCTTGTCCATCGACATCGATTACGAAGCTTTCCAAAGTCAATGGGTCACGCTTAACTAGAATCATTAAGCTTGTTATGCCAAAGCCAAGGCTTAGTTGATTTAGAGGAAAAAAGGTTAGGAAAATATATCAGATATATTGGCATATATTAGATATATGTTTCGGACTTGGATGTTCACCTACTGGATCTAGGAATTGGATGAGATCCAATTGATCTTAGAGATCTACCTAGTTAAATATCATACAGCTTGTTGGCCAAAGTCAAGGTTGTGTGTTATTTAACGGGATCCTAGCCCACTAGGAAACTGGGTTTCCCGAGTACTCAATTAGAGGGTTAGAGGCTCGCCGAAAAATAGTGGGAGGTAAGTATTAAATTTTCAATTTCGTTTAAATACTTGCTTGATATATATATATATATATATATATTAGTTGGATTAATATTTAAATATTATTTTAATTCAACAATTGGTCTGTATTCAAACTACTTCAATTTATAGTTGATTATATAATTGGATTATAGTAATCAATGTATTTGAATTTAGCCAAATTAAAATTATGGTTGATTATATAGTTAGACTATGGTAATCATTATATTAAAGAGTACCTGAAATCGTTGATTGAATAGTTGGACTATAGCAATCAAGATAACTGAAAGATTAGCGTTGGGAACATAATCCTGGGTAAAAATGTCATTAAACGGCTTTAATTTTCAGATTGTGAATAATACCTCATGATAGTCCTGAGGACTGAGAAGTTACTCTATTTGATAGAGAAACCTCTTGGACCTAAGCCTCGAGTTGAGAAAATAGTAGAACATGATCTTTGGAAGATTCATGTGATGATAACTTTAGTGCTCAATCTGTTATGTTTGCTGCAAAGACTCCTTAATTTCTTTGTCAGAACTAAGGATTAGATCCTTATAGTATGATATTGAAATTGAAGGATCTTCATAGATCTATACTTAGATCTTAGAAGTACTAATTGCAATAGAAACACTCTTAGAGAGTTAATGGCTATGCTCAAGGAGCCAAAGCCAAAGTTTGCAAAAGGACAAGAAGCGCAAGGCGCATTTTACTTAGACATCCCACATGGCCAAGGCTTGGCCGAGGCTTCCAGATGTGAATAAAATGGCAAAGGCAAAATCATCACAATCTTCTAGGAAGACAAATGACACATCCCAAGATGTCTGCGTAAACTGTGGCAAACGGGGTCACTGGATGAGTGACTGCCGTATGGACAAGGCAGACATGAAGGAAGTGAAGGCGGGGCAAGACTCCGACTTCAAGTATGTTTGTCATAAACATATTCACTACTAGTTTCAAAATTGGATTTTTGATACTAGAAGTGGTACATAAATATGTCTTGATGGGCAGAATCTGCTTATTAGCAGGATACTGACTTCAGATGCGATCGCTCTGCGAGTCGGAAACGGGAAAAAATTTGTTATTTTAACCGTAGAAACCTAAGTTTAGGAACTACCCTTTGGGTATGTACTTAAATTAGGAAACTGTAAAAATATACCTAGTTTGACTAGAAACATTATCTCTATATCTAAGTTTAACCCGTTGCGGGTATACCTTTATATTCTAGAACACTAAAGTGTTTTATTTTATAAAGATGATATTGAGATAAACACATTAGATGTAGATAACAGTATTTATATTTTGAATATAAATGAATCTCAAATATATGACATGACAAATAAATAGCTCAAACTGAATTAATCAGATGAGACTTATTTGTGGCATTGTTGTCTGGGACACATTAAACAAGACTTGTATATCCACGCTTTTGAAGAGTGGATACTAGGACAGATTTGATTCTATTCAAATGATGTCTACGAATCTAGTTTATTAGGCAAAATACTTAAAATACCTTTTGCTTGGTAAAAGTGCAAGTGTCACCGATCTGTTAGCCCTCGTTCATGGTGACATTGAGGGGCCCATGTCTAGCTAGGCTAGAGGTGGATATGAATACTTCGTAACCTTTACGGATGTGGCATCGCGTTATGGTTATATGTGTTTCTTTTGAAACATAAATCGGAAACTTTTAAGTAATTCAAAGAGTTTTGACAAGAAGTAGATAGACAGACCGACTAAAGTATTAAATCGTCACGGTTAGATCGTGGTGGAAAATACTTAAGCAATAGGTTTCTCAACTAATTGAAAGGGTATAGTATTCTTTCATATTGGACTCTTCCGGAACACCTCAATCCTAATGGTGTGTCTGAACAGAGAAACTAAATTTTGTTGGACATGATAAGGTTAATCATAATTCGCTCTGAGCTACCATTTTCTTTCAAGGGATTCGCATTAAACAGTGCAACACTTATTTTGAATAAGGTTCCATGAAAATCTATTAGACAGAATTCATATTAGATATGAACAGGAAAGAAATCGGGTTTCTCATTCCTGAAGATTTGGGAATACTGGGCATAAGTTTGGATGATACCAAACTAAAACCCAAATCGGATAAGTGCCTAATTTGTAGGTTATCTTAGGGAAACCAAAAGGTATAGTACTTATACATCTCATAAGAGAACAATGTAATTGTTGTTCACCATGCGGTTTTCCTAAGAGGAATACCTATATGCAGTGGTAAGTGGGTGGAAAGTAAAACTCGATGAAAATTAGAGTAATACTATTCCAGGCACCGAGTCCTCATGGAACACAAACAGTTCATCAAGGATGAAACTGTACCACAATCTTCAAATACACAATAACCGCGTAAGTCGGAGAAAGTCAGAAAACAACCTGGGAGGTATGGGTTTCTGATCTCACCTCATGAAGATGTCAATCTCATTGAGGAATACGAACTGACTACGTATGAGGAAGTGATACAAGGCATCGACTACCTATTTATGGCAAAGTGCCATAATGTCCGAAATGGATTCCATGTATACCAACCAAGTTTGGACACTGGTTTATGTACCAGAAGGCATTGTGCCTATTGGTACTATGTAAGTCTTCAAGGAAGACATACGTGGATGGAAACATACCGACGTACAAAGCTAGGCTTGTAGCTAAAAGGTATCGTTATCAACATAGTGTCGATTACGACAAAACCTTTTAACTGTTGCCATAATTAAATCCATTTGGATAATGCTGCATGTTTAATTTATGAAATATGGCAGCGGAATGTCAAAATCGCTTTCCTTAAAAGGAAACCTTTTCGATGATGTTTAACAACATCTTGACGGTTTTGTCGTACCAAAACAAGCAAACCAGGTTTGCAAGTTAATTCGATCCATTTATGGATTGAAGCAAGCATTGCGTTCTTGGAACCAGTGTTTTGATGTAATCATAATGAAATATGATTTAATTCAAAACGAGAATGATTCTTGTGTATATAAGGAGGTTAGTGGGAGCGCACTGATAGTGATCGTCCTATAAAATGATGATATATCATTTCTTGGAAATGACATTCCCATAATACAATTGGTGAAAGCTTGACTTTCATGAAAGATTCTCCATAGAATACTTGGGAGAGACAACCTTTATTCTAGGAATAAGGATCTACTGGAATAGAACTAAAAATTATTGGCACTCTCTGAGAACTCGTACATTGAAATAAATGTACGTGACCTGGTGTCTCATAATTTTTGAGCATATGGAGTCACATCAGGCCAATCTAGATGATAGTCACTGGATTGATATTAAGAACATCCTTAAGTATCAGAAGAACTAAGGATGCTTTCTTAAACAATGGAGAAGGAGAACTTGAAGTGACTGGGTTCACTACTGCAAGTTTCCAAACCGATAAAAATGACTGTAAGTCGTAATAAAGGTACTGTATAGTTATAATAACGGAACAGTGAGCTGGAAATTTTCTAAGCAAGATACTGTTGCCGAATAAACAACAAAAGTGGAACTTTGCTACAACTGTCGCAGTAAAAGAAGCATTTTGGATCTAAATAATTCTAATTAGATTAGATAAAGTTCTGTTAGCAGCTGAGCTAGACTACAACATAGGCTAAAGAATTAACGGTCTCATCAATGATCCAAGTATGTACTTCAACCTTTTCATCTGATTCATCGGATCATACATCGTGGCGATGTGATGATCGAATAAATCGCATCAGATGATAACCTTTCAAATCCGCTGACGAAAGTTGTTTCTCAGCAGAAGTTTGAGTGACCCGTGTTGAGTTCTAATTTAGGTCCCAAGATCAATAAATTCAAACACAAAAACGCATGAATACATCAAAGGAATAAGGCGGAATACATACTCACATTGATTGGTTTGATGCTAGGAAGAACAAAACCCATTTTCCTCATTGTTCAAGTTCGGTTTTGGCCTCCTTGGACTGCTATCATGCTCGGTTTTGGGCTGTCTTCCTCCTTGAAAATTTGGCCATTGAAGACCTCTATGGAAGCTCAAAGCTTCAAGGTTCAAAAGGAATTCCAAGCTCATAAATTCGTTTCCCTATCACCATAATATAACCCATGTGTGTGCTAGCACTCTTTCTTCTTCATTGTCTTTGATCAAATCAAAAGAATGAAGAAGATTTGGCACAAAGCCGTGAGAGAAGAAGAAGAAATGGAGGGAACCCATTTTTCAACAAAAACCGTGAATCCTCTTAGCCAAGAGAGAGAAGGCCGAATTTAAAACACCCTAAGGGGAGAGAATGAAATGTTTCACTTATATATTTATTTTATTTTCAAAAAATAAAATCAAATACAAAAGCAAAAGTCAAAAAAGCAAAAATGCTTTTTCAATCACTTCATTTTTACTTTAAGTCACATCACATCACTTTTACTTTAAGTCACATCACTTTAATAAAGTGACATGTTGTCAAGTCACATCACTCAAAGTGACAATTGATTTGACACATGATGTGACTAATGATTTGACGCATGATGTGACTTGCGTACCGCGCTCGAATTCAAAATACGAATGCGCTCGCAATCACTCTCGGGCTCGGGTTCGCTAATTCCAAATTAACGAATTTTCCGTCGCGTCATAATTAAATGATTACGCCTAGCGAAATCACTATTCACATCACTAACGAATTAATTCTAAATTAATTCGTTCGCCCGAATTAAAATCCAATTTTAATTCCGTGTCGAAATCCAATTTCATATAATATATCGGATATATTATTTTATCGATTAATTCCAAATTAATTGTTCTCTCTCTTTAATTAATATTTTATCCCAGATAAAATATCTCCGTAATTAATCCCAGATTAATTTTCTCTCCCATCGAATTAATCCCAGATTAATTTTCTCTCTCTTCTAATTAATCCCAGATTAATTAAAGTGCGAGTCATACATCATCGGTGAATCTTTGGGAAGCGACCCATGAGATCTCCGGATATGTTGGCAGTAAATACGGTCGTCGGACTATCCGAACACCTAAGTACCTCGTACTACGTTATACCGATTCACAAGACAAGGTTAGCTTCTAGCAAAGCGCCATGCCTACCCAATTCTCCGGAAATATTCTTATAGGAATATGTGATCTATATCAAGCGTAGTATACCGATGTATTGCGTATTTCTGTCCAGTATCGGATGATCACGTGCTAGGCCTGAGGTTGGAATTGTGTCTGCCCCGTACGAAGCACATATCGGATGTCTGGTAACTAGTCTCTATAATCGGATAAACATGACCTAGTCATAATATCCCGATAGCTCGAGCATTAAGAGAACGAGTTTCCGTATCCTACGTGACCGTCATCTCCACTATGACTGGAGTGATACTTCCGTCTTGACATCACACCCAACACACTACGATTCTCAATATACCCAGTATCGGCGTACACAGAACCGGTTAAAGCCCTGGACGACCTCAACTAAAGTATATTGATTGTCGTAAGTATTAGCGGTGCAAGTCTTAGGTTAAGACCAAATACACCTACCCTGATTGCAGACTCCCATAGACACATAGTCATACTACCAATGGGATTCCGCGGGGGTCAATCCAGAGCGAAGCTGTTTCCCGTACCATCGGTGAAACACAACCTCCTATTACACTTGCATGAGTATCCTATACCAAATATATGAGAACTATGTCGTTGTGCCCCTCACATACGCGCACAAGTGTAATACTAGTCTTTTACGTATTTATCGATGTCCAATCTCGATAATACTCTGACTAGGGATATTTACGATTTATCCTTCGTGGACTGATACTGTCTCATATCATTCTCCGTCCATGAACAAATCATAGGGACCTGTCATCACTTATATATCTAGGTGATCTAATCACAAATGATAAGAGTGAAATCTCCTTTATTATATAGTTAATTTGTACAACAACACTGTGATCTGTACAAATAGTGACGCTATGGGTCATAATTGTCCAACAATCTCCCACTTGGCCTATAGCCAGTCACTCGAGTGTCTGACACCCGAACTATGTACGGTTGGCTCAAACTGTTGAAAAAGCTTTCGTTAGAGGATTTGCATGATTATCATCTTGATACGATTTATTCAATCATCACATCGCCACGATGTATGATCCGAATGAATCAGATGATTATGTAAGTATGTATCTGGATCGTTGATGAGACCATTAACTCTTTAGCCTGTGCTGATGCCTAGCTCAGCTGCTAACAGAACTATATCTAATCTAATTAGATATGTATCGACCCAAATGACTTCTATTGCTGCCTCAGCTGCTGCAATTGACCCGCATGTGTTGCTTATTCGGTAACAGTATCTTGCTTGGAAGATTTCCAGCTCACTGCACCGTTATTCAAACTGTATAGTACCGTTTGCGACTTTTAGTCGTCTTTATCGGTTATAGGAAACTTGCTACAGTGATCCCAGTCACTTCAAGTTCTCTTTCTCCATACGCTAAGACAACATCCTTAGTTCTCCAAGATACTAACGGATGTTCCTAACATCAATCCAGTGACTATCACTCGGATTAGCCTGTTTGTGAATCCATATGCTCAAAGCGTATGATACACCAGGTCTTGTACATTTTTCAATGTACAGTTCCACGGAGAGTATTTCGAAAGCCAAGCTTTCACCGACATTTATTTTATGGGAATATCATTTCCAAGAAATGACATATTATCATTATTTTATATGACAGCCACTGTCAGTGCGCTCCCACTAACCTCCTTATACACACAAGAATTACTTTCATTTTGAATTAAATCATACACCATTATGATTGCATCAAAATGATAAATTCCAAGAACTTATGCTTGCGTCAGCAAGCATCATCCAAATGGATCTACCGTGGCAATAGGTAAAAGTTGAATCGTAATCAACACAATGTCGATAATGATACCTTTCAGTTAAAAGCCTAGCTTTATACGTTGGTATGTTGCCATCCATGTACG